>PVJH01017426.1:37303-47995 GCA_004026705.1 Nesogale talazaci | reverse complement strand
AAGTAACGGGCAGGGGAACTCGGACCCTGTTTGCAGCTGCGGGAGCCCCGGGGACCAGTCCGCAGGTATCAGCGTGCCCACTGTCTTGGCACTTCCTCCAGCAATCGGGAGGAGAGAGACCAGGGGAGCCAGCAAGCCGTGCTCCTGGGCACACCACCCCCCACCCCCAGAAATAAAGAACACAGCAGGCGCAGACTGGTCTGCCCGCCCATGCCGGTCACAATAGCACGAGGCGGAGGACAGTCTCCGTGCCCGTCAGCGGCGGCGCGGATCAAGAGCATCGGGCACATCCTCACAATGGAAGACCGTGCACCAGAAAGACTAACGGTGAAAGTGGGCCACCCCTCACGGCGTGGATGGCTTTGGAGGACATTTTGCTGAATGGAGTTAGTCACAAAAGGACAAAGATTGTAGGAGACCACTGTCAGAAAAAAGAACGTTTTTTTTTTTTTTTGAAAATACTTTTTTGAGATACGGTTTTTCATCCCAATAGAAACAGACTGAAAAAAAGCCAGAAGGAGGAAGGGGAAGCAGTCCACTCCAGAGCACGCAGAGGGAGACGGCGACAGGGGAAGGGGACCGGGACCAGCCATTGAGCAGTTATTCAAGATGTTAAATGCAAACTAACGGGCTGATATTCAGCCCCCACCTAATTCTCAATGTTCTCAACCTGCCCCGTTTTTCTTTGCCTCCTCCCCGGGACCATTTTCTCACCTGCTCCACCCCCACCCCACTCACTCTACGTCAGGTGACAGGCTAAAATGCCCTTCCGGCCTTGCTGCCTGAGCTCACACGTTTGAAGACGCCGTGAGGTTGGATGTTTCTCCAGTTCTTCCTTGACGCACTTGCAAAGTTCAAAGTCTTCAAAGTGGATGTAGAGGGAGGGCCTGTGTGTGTACAAGGCTGGGTGAGCGCCTGAGAGACCGGGTGCTGCTGTGTGTGTGTGTGTGTGTGTAAACGGGAATGTGTACGGTGTGGTGATGGTAGGTGGTGCGTTTTCCTTTCCTGGCAGGAAGAGGGTGGCGTCGGGTGTGCGGTGGGGGGTGGCGAGGGAAAGAGAGGGGAATGGTGTCAGCAGTGGTGACAGCCTTCAGCAAAGCCAAGGAAAACTGTGTCCCAGCCCAGGCGGGACACCGCCACCAAGAGCAGGCAGCGTTGCCTTCTGCAGGGCTTGAGGCCCCCATGAGTCGGTTGTTTCTGAGGCCACAGGAGGCCAACCTGTGGCTTCCTGTCGTTTGGGACAAAAGCCCCATGAGTCAGGGTGCAAGCATAGCCAGGCCTTCCTCTGCTGGATAAAATATGAGGACACTGGGGCTTCTCATGTGCCTGGGCAGGCCCCTCCCAGAAATTCAGGCAAGCCAGTGACTTAGACGGCACGCTTCAGGCTGGGCAATAGGAGACTGCTGGGCAAAGTCAGCCAGCCGCCCCCCCACCCCCGCCATGGCAGCTGGGCCTGTGCCCCTGCACCAGGGGGACAGCTAAAGAAACCAAGTCTCTGCCAACAACTCCCAGAGTCCCCCGGCTCATCTGTTGCTAGTGATTGAGGGCTTCTCTTAGGATAAAGTCTCTGCTGCTCACGTTCGTTCATTCAAGCCGGTTACTCCGGGCAATAAAGAAATAAAGAGCTGGCAGGGTCATCTCACTTATGCCCCCCTCAGAGGATCCCTCCCTCGGTCTGCATCGGGGGAGCCCCCACAGCATGCAGGACACGTACGAGGTGGCATCCGACCCTACTCCAGTGCCCGGCATGCCCAGGCCTTGCTCCTTTGGGTGTTGGTAGCGGATGCCCAATCAGCGCTCTTTGCCCACTCACAGTGTGGGATCTGCCACGCCTCCCCAGCTGTCCCCTGTAAAGCCAGGGGCCCCGTCCTCTGTCCCCCACTTCAGCTTGCCTGACTGCTGCCCCTTCCTTTTCTCTCGCTGTTGGGTCCCTGCTGATAAGCGCCTTGCCTCCACATCCGACGTGGCCTCCCGGTCTGCCCAGCCTGGGTCCAGGCCTGTGAGTCAGTGTCTGTCTGTGTCTGTAGCCAACAGACATTCCTGTCTCCGACAGGGGACTCCCTGAGGACAGGGCCATGTGTTTCGGGTCATCTTCCTGCCTGGAGTCCTGAGGATGGCGCTGGACCCGGCTCTGTTGGGCAGAGCGGGAGCCAAGTGGACCGCGTGCCTCACCTTGATGGGACCTCAATTCCAGGGCCCAGCTCGTTAGCTGGAAGTGCTGTGCAAGGCCTTCAGCGCTCCAGGAGACAGCACGTGGGTTGGCAGAGCAAGCAGGAGGGGTGCCATGTAGGAAGTGGTGATCCCAGTGCCTGAGAGTTAAGGAAGCACGCACACATGGAAAGCTGTTACGGTTACTTGAGCAAGTCGTCGGAAACCTGTGAGCTTCTCGTGCCTGGTCTACAAGCTGGGAGGGCGATTTCAACTGCTTCCAGAGTTATTGTGGGAAAGGGTGGGGATGGCTGACCGCCTTTCTGGCTTCCGGCAAGCCTGATCAGTGTTACCGGGACTCTGGCCCAGCTAGAGAGGCAGATTTCGGGAGGCATCCAGCATTGAGCCTCCTTACCTGGCCCATGTGGGTGGAACATGGGTCCCTCCCTACTTGGTCCTCTCTCTAACAAGGCTCCTGCAGCCTCGGGCAGCTCGTCTTTGGCTACAAGCATCCACCTCTGCTGATCCTATGTGCCTGACCAGAGGGGAAGGAGGAGAGGCTCGGACCTAGAGGCTCGGGGAGCAAAGCTTGCCTTCCATCTGATGCTCAGCCTCTCTGTTGCCATGGCTCCTTTCTGACTCCTCATGTATTTTTTTTTTAAAGAAGACGTAATTTCCTAAAGGGAAATTAAATTGGATTGCGCCATTAATTTGAGGGACTGTAGTCTAATAGGGTTGGAATGAGACCTGCTGGCTTCAAATCCTTGCAGGGCATTGAGGGTGACCGGAGGACCCCCTGTGGACCATCTGTGTCCCTGCCCCACCCACCAACCCCACCCCCACAGGTCCGAGCCGATGCCTCACCCCCTGGACTGCAGCTGAGAGAGGACATTCAGTAACTCAGTCAGTGGATTTCTAGAAGCTGGTCCTTCCCCTGTTCTGACCTGGCGCCTGCTGGCTGATTTACATAAAAACCAGGACAGGCCCTACTCCCGCCTGTTCTGGGTAGAAGAGCCCTTTGGGTGGGAGGCTGAGGGACCAAGAGTGCTCTGCTGGGACAGCATCGTTCCAGGTGACCCCAAGCACCCTGCGAGGGGAACCAAGGGCAGGGGCTGCCTTCTCAGGTGCAGCAGGAATGGCCCGAGTACCCCCAGCCCACAGGGCTCACCCTCCTGGACTAGGGAGGGCAATGGCGGGAGCGTGCAGGAGCCTGGTCCTACAGCTTACAAACTAGGTGACCCCAGTGAAGTGATTCAACACACGAGTCATGGTTTCACCGTCTGTGGATGGGGATGACACTCGGGTAGGGGCCGTGGAGATGGCCGCGTGGAAGTGCGAGTGTTAGGTGGGGCATGGAGCTTGCACACAGTAGGCACTCAGTCACTGCCTATACCCTAACTGATGGCCTACTGTATGCAAGGAAAGCTGCATTGTCAGGAGGGCAACACTGTGGCCCTTGGTGAGCGCCCAGGGACTCCACCGTCTCTGCTTGCCCTACATGCTCAGCAGGGTGTGAAACAGACTGACTAACTGGCCTTAACAAAAAGCTCATTGCTCTTGGAGTCCATTCAGACCACTCATCTTGCCTGCCATGCAGGATTATTCTTTCCGGCTGCGATCTTTAAGGAAGCCGATCCCCAAACCTTCCTTTCGTGGAGTCCCTGGGTGGGTTCGAACCACCAACCTTTATGTTAGTGGTTAAATGCAAAGGGTTGTGAGTTTGTGATGGGCACCATCGTCCTGGTGCATTGGTGCCGGCGGTGAGGAACAGGACAGACCATGCTCCTATGGCCTGAGCACGAACCAGGCGCTGTGCCGGCTCTGCCCCCAGGCATGACATCCCCATGATGCAGGAAGTCACGCCATCCGACTCGATGGGCTCACCCAGGGTGGCATGGCAAATGGAAGACCAGGCAGGTTCTTGCCTCTTTCACCATACCTCTAAACTCCCTCCCAGTCCTTTGAAATCCTTCTGGCTGGGCTGAAGGAGCAGGGAGGTGGGGAAGGAACGGGGAGAGGAAAATTCTCAAGGGAAAAGGCTAATGTTACTCACCTAGTCCCAGTGAGTAACATCTCTCCGGAGGGCAGTTTAAAATAGAACTTTCGTCAGACCTTAATGGATTTTTAAAAATAATTAAGCCTTCGTCTTAAGCCTCGGTCTTATGTAAAAAAAAAAAGTCACCCTGTGGCATAGTGGGTTGTGCATTGGGCAGTTAACTGCAAGGTCAGCGGTTCTAAGCTGCTCTGAGGGAGAAAAACAAGACCTTCTACTCCCATGCAGAGCTATGGTCTCAGAAACCCACAGCAGCAGTTCCACCCTGACTTACAGGCTGACTGTGCCTCGGAATCCACTTGCTGGCATGCATTTTTTTTTTGGAAGGAGGGCCTTAAGCAGCCACGTCTGTGGTGCCGGGAAGGTAACACTGCACGGCTGGTGGGGTGCGGCAGGCAGGGAGGATGGTAGGTCGGCCCACCTCAGACCCGCGCACAGCTCGGCTGAAGCGAGAGGACGAACTGAGACCAATTATCTCAGCCTCCAGTCATCCCGCCCGCCTCCTCCTATAGCTGCTTAGCCTGTCATAACACAGACCCCCAATTTGTGGACCCCAGGGAGAGTCCCTGTTCTTTTCTTTGCATGCATTTACACACACACACACACACACACACACACACACACACACGCTGGGAAAAGATATGGCCAAGTTTTACACTCATTTTTAGCTTCTTGATGGAACAATCCTCTGCCTCTCTGTTATTAAGCCTTGGGGCTGACAGCCACAGAGCCGCGTCTCGGGGTCCTGGGAGGTGACCCAAGGCTCCACCTCTGCAGAAATGTCTGGAAGAAGCACTAGGGAGGCTGTTAGCTCCAGAGCGAGAGAGAAACGTTTTCCACCTCCCTGGACTCAGCTAATTGGCTGTAGATTATCCACTGAGAGCAGAAGGGAGAGCTTTCAGACACCTGCCGCTTCTCCAGCCAGGCTGGGAGCGGGGTGTCAGCCTATGCCTAGCTTAGACCTTAGGGCAAACTGGATGGGCGACCCAGCATAGCTTCCCATCTTCCTTTCTGCCTGCCCTGTGAGCCCCAGGACACCCAGAGGCCTTTCCTCTCCAGGCACTCAGCCCCAGCACGAGGGCTTGGTTTGTTCTAAAGGACCAAAGACTGGAAGAGATGTCAAATGACCACCAGGCCCAGGCACTTCACCCAGCCCCAAATCAGGGTAGGGAAATCGCCGCCAGAGGGGCACAAGAGACAGATCCATTGATTCAAGACTGAGCCACAAATAGATCCCAGAGGCCCCTCACATGCTGACCTCCAGCTCAATCAAAAGCAGAAAGGTCACGCAAGAGCCTGCGCAGGTCATCCCGCTTTGATCTCAGTAATATCCTTCCACCGTGGGCGATAGCAGAGGCCGGAAGTGCCTCCTTGCTTGAAATTTCCGGTGCTGCATTTGGCACCCAGGAGGCGGCTATGAAAAACCATTTGGGCTGGTCCAGATACCAATCAGTGAACAAAGAGAGGCTTGGGGGCAGGCTGGGCAGAGTGAGGAGACATCAAGAATACCCGCGTCTCCCAGAGCCAGTAACCTGCTCACAAGCAGGGTAGGGGCCCTGTCTCGATCCTGTTGGAGTTCCAAGCCCTCGGTGCCTTACACACAAAGACCACCGTCAACATCATTGTCCCTAAGGCAGCAACCCTTGTTCTGGGGGACCCTTGACCAGGTGAGTAGGTCAGTGCATGCATGTGAACCCACTCACAGGTGAACACACACACACACACACACACACATACATTCAGAGAGAGAAAATGTGACACACACCTAAAGTCTAAGGTGTGGGGGGGGGGGGATGTCTTCTTTGAAATAGAACAGGTAAGGCTAGGACATCAGATTCTGTAGTCCCCTCAGGCTCTTATTAATCAAAACACAACTGCCAACATTTCTCTCCTTGCCCCTGCACAAAGCTGTCTCACAAATCACTCACTCACCAATTTTCTCTAGCAGTGTGGTCGGTAGCAAGACCCTTAGAGAGCTTCCCCTGAGCCTCTCCCAGCCTCAGCCCGGCCTGGCAGCCAAGATTTCCTTTTCTGTTTCTTTCCCAGAGCCCACGCTAAAGGAGGTAGGTCCTTGGCTGTAGTAGCCTCTGAGCTCCATCTGGTTGTGTGCTTGGGACCAGGGCCTGAGCAAGCCCCGCTTGGGGCAAGAGGTGTTTGCACAGGGGGCTCCTTTCCTTCCTTCCCCAGTCCTTGTCAAGGAAGTGCGGGCACTTGAACCCGGTGTACGGGAGGTCTCTCAGCAAGGGCCCGAGATGCCTCCAGGTCCTCGGACAGCCTGGGACTGGAGACCAGAGGACTGTTGGCAGCAGAGTAGACAGGGCACAGCCACCACACCCATTGTCCAACATTGGTCATCAGAATTTCCAAAATAAGCTGAGGATCCGAAGCTGTGACCTAAGAGGGGCGCCAGGCTTAAGAGAGCCTGTGCACATTGTCCGTTGAACTTGTTGGATTCTGCAGTGACCTTGAGTCAGTGACCTTGAATCAAGATGGGCTCGTGGGCCCTAGGTTGGGTTGGGGGTGAGTAGTGGGTTAGGGTAAACAAGCATTGCCCAGGGAGCCGAGGGAAGAATCAGATCCTGAGTTGGAGTTCAACTGACTAACCCCTTAGGATTCCAAGGTATTCCTGGGAGCCACCCTTCCAAGAAGGAAACTTTTTCGTCTTGCATAATCATGGCACCGAGGAGGAAAAGGATCCATGGAGCAGGAAGCATTCGACCAAGAGACATTAAGTTTTGGCAAAGACTTTCCTTGCATCCAATGATCTCAAGAAATAACTGAGTTCCAGTCAGTATGAATAAATCAAATACTGGGCCACTCAGAAAGCTGTAGAGTAATGGAAGGGTGAGTGCCAGGCCAAAGGCAGCAAAAAAGACTTTCTGAGAAGCTGGCAGAGGAAGGGGAGTGGATGAACACTGCTCTGGGCCCCACTTCCAGGTGCCAGGCGTGTGCCCGGCTCTGGCAGGCAGCCTTTCTGGGGGTTCTTTGCAAAAGCACTCTACGGATTTTCCCTTCCATTGTGTTTGATCTGCACTTCAGCCTCTCCCCTGGATTCTGCTGGCTCTCACCCACACTGCCCCCATGACCGTGTGCCGGTCAGTGTGTTGGGAAATTGTATGAGGAAATCCTCTGTGGTTTGGGAGAAGCGTGTTCCCTATCCAGAGAGGATCTCAGATTGCTTCTGACAGCCCTCCGTGGATGCGCCCAGTTCAAGACCATTCTGATCCATGTGTCCTGGCCTTCCAAATGGAAGACTCCAAATTCGTGAGTGGGAATACTTACTTTCTGATCACCTTTACCCTCAGGGGAAGCTCTTCAGGGTCCCCTGGGGAGGGAGGGCAGGAACTACTGCCCATTGTCGTTTCCAGATTGCTAAAACAGAGCCATGTGGAAGCAGAGATGGCACCAAACACCAGGCCAACCTCCCTGATCCCGCAGAGCCTCGGGGACTGTGGCCCAGAGAGGCCTCGTGACTTTGCTGAGATGAAGAAGAAGTTTGTTGCATTTCTTCCAGCGTTTCAGGGGTGGTCCACAGAAGGGCTTGTATGTATTGCATAGCCTTCCATTGCAGGAAAAGGGTCTCTCATTGTTCCTCTCAACCTGATTGGGGGGGGGGGGCTGTTTCAATAAGAATCCTCCCATTTGACAAAAGAGCTTGAAGGTTACAGACGTCACCCAAATCAGGGGCCCAGACGTTGAAGCAAGATTGTTCCGAGTCCAAAGTTCCTGGTCTTCCCACTCCACCCTGCTTCGAAATGGAAATGTGCAGGAAACCACCTTCAAGCTTCCAGAAACGGCTTGTGCAAAAAAGTTCAGAGGGGAGCGAGGAAGCGGGGCAGTGAGAGCCATTGGCAGCAGCAACCCCAAGAGCAGAAACAGCCTCTGGAAGTGGTGGCCGAGCAAGGCAGGCGAGCTATCGCTGGAGCCCCGCAGGCGGAGGACCTGAGACCCTGCCTGACTGGAGCGACAAAGCCCTTGCCAACCTCAAAGCCTTCTCTCTGCCCCCTCTGCCCTCCAGTCCTCTCCCTGCCACCGGAAATGGCCAGGCAGCCTCCCCAGAACACCTTGCTGGCAGACCTCTAAGTTTATGAGAACACAAATACGTTCTGTAATGACTCCCTCGCCCCCGAGCCAGTTCCTGCCTTTGCCACTGCTGCAGCAAAGGAATTCTCCTGCAGACTTTCGCCTAAGCCAAGCAAACAGCAGAGTTGAGCCCGCGCTGCACACACACACCCCCTACACCATTCCCCTCCCTCTCTCCGCGCCCCCCCCCCCAGCTTCAGTTTCTCGCTCGGTTAAAGTTGGTTGCCCTTCCTACCATGTAAGGCCTTGGTGCAGCCAGCTCTTTCAAGGGGCTCGATCCGCACCCCTCTGGGGACGTGGTAATATTCCTACAATTGATTTCTATACCACCCACACAGGCGACCCATGCAAACGCACTGCGGTCGGTTAGTCTGCGACTGGGCTCGGTAGGGACCCTGCCACCTGGAAAGACAAGGCTGGGGGTGGGCGGTGGGAACACAGGCAGGTGGGCTGAGGAATGCGGGAGCCTGCCTGGCACCAGGGGCCAGCCCAGGCGCTGGCGCGGGTGCCCAGCCTGCGCTGGAAGGTTTCCTCCCGCAGTGTCCCCGCGTGTCCCTTCTCCGGCAGACGGGGGCTGGCTGCAGGCATAGTCTTCTTGCACATTTGTTTGCACTGTTTCTCCCCCCCCCCCCCGGTTGGGGCTGACGTTCCATGGAGATTAATCGTCGATGGAGTCATTTTAAAGAGGCCCTTTGCTGAAGAGAAGCTGAATAAATAAGCCCTGCCTGTCAACTCAGGCGCCCTCTTCTCTGTGTCACTCTGATCCACTGGGGAGCCAAGAAGCCCTTGATGGCGGCCGTCCCCACTGCGGCAGGCTGGGGCTGCCTCCCACACCTCACAGGGGTGCGAGGGGAAGGGTACAGAGGAGCCTCGCTGGACCTGGGCTGTCTGTCCTGCCCCAGCCTTCTTCCCCCACCGAGGGGACCACACGTACCCTCTGCAGGCGGGCGGGTAGCCTGCGGGCACATCTCAGCCCTGCCGGTGACCACCTGGGTGACTCAGGGCTATGACTCACGGAACTTCTCTCAGCCGTTTGCCTCGTGAGCAACATGGGGTTCAGAGGAAAGCCCCCCTCCCGAGGTTGCAGGTGGAGCCCCAGGGTGTAGGAGCCACAGGTTGAGCGGCTCCTCACAGTGTCAGCCATTTAAAATTCCCAGCCAGCTCCTCGGGAGAAAGGGGGGGCCTTCTACTCCTGTAAAGAGACTGTCTCAGAGACTCCCAGAGCAGGTCCACTCCGTCCTACGGGGTCTGTTGCTGGAAGGGTCTAAGGAGCAAAGACTCACCACGTCGCAGCACCTTAAGGGCACCTAGGAAGCATCCGCGCCAAGTGGTCGCTCTTTTTCCTGTTGAAGCTGTAGGCGGGCAGCCTCGGGGGCTGGGAACTGGCCCAGGGCACTGCTTTCCTGGCCCAGTGAAGGGCGGTGAAGGGCAGAGTCCCCGGGAGAAGGCTTCATACTGATGTAATTTGAGGGGGTTTCAGCACATCTGTGGAGCTACAGATGGAGGCATTACTCCCCACCCCCACCCCCACCCCCAACCCTCCAGGGTCTTTTGGAGCCATCGGGGTTTCCTGGAAGCCTCGAGCAAGGGCCTGGGCAGGAACCACACACCCCCCCACCACCACCACCACCAAAGTCCATGTGCCTCCCTCGGGCTTGCATCTGAATTTAAATTAAATATTGACCCACCCGGAGAGCAGGCTGCCGGGCTCGAGGATGGCTCTGATTGTCAAGGAAGCAGAGTCGTGGCCATGGCACCCTGCCCCGGGCAGAGCCTGGGAGGGGCGAGGAGGGGGGAGGGGTCACGTGCCAGTGCCACGCCAAGGAAGGACTCTGGCTGGCAGGGCCAACTGGGCCGTTTCTACCAACAAGAGTGCGTGGGGCCCTGCCCCTTGCCCGGACATCCTGGTTAGCGCTGCGAACACCAGTTCTCCTCAGAGATCCCACACTGCCCTCCGCAGGGTTTCAGAGGCTGTTGTCCCAGACGGATGTCACCAAGCCTTTCTTCCCAGGCACACATGGGGAGACTCAAGCTTCTGACTAGCCCTTCAGAGGAGCTGAGCGCGCGAGCCAATTACACGCACATGCATGCACGTGCGCACACACATGCCCGTTTTGAGCACTGTGGGGGAGATAAAACAGGACCCAGCACAACCCAGCCTTCGAGGAGCTAGGGATCAAGTTGCCACAGGAGCCCCCCACCACTGAAAAGTTAAAGAAACCCCAGGGGTACCCAGCGGGGTCCTGAGTCATAGGTGCAGGTGGGAAGCAGCAGAAGATATCTCTGAACTGAGGGGCTTGGACTGGACGCTTTCTGTGATGGAAAACTCCAAGGGCGTGCAGAAGCCGGGAATGGCTGGTGAGGCTGGTTGGCTGCAGGGATGACCCTCAGGGTGCCCATCTGGGTTC
>PVJH01017426.1:0-37203 GCA_004026705.1 Nesogale talazaci | reverse complement strand
GGGGGGGCACGCAGGAGCCGTGGGGCATAGAGGTAGTGAAGGTTTGTTTGTTTTCCTAATTGTAATGTAACCCGGGTGATGTCTTGGTGGTGTGTTGGGCAACAAACCACAAAGTCTGCAGTTTGAAACCGCCCGCTGCTTTGTGGGAGAAAGGTGAGGCTTCCTCCTCCGCCGCCCAGGAGCAGCCCGGCCCTGTCCTTCATCGTCACTCTGAGTCACTCTGGGATAGTGGTTTGGGGTATCCCTTGGAGAAACGAGCAGGCAAAGCCCTTGTTGTCACTAACTCAGCTGGAGCAGCCAAGGAGGGAGGGACAGAGGAACTGTGACATACCACGGGAGGGGGCTGTGCCCAGGGACTGTGATGCCAGGCAAGAAAGAGAGCAGTCAGCGATGGGCAGAGAGGTACCAGCTCCGAGAACCAGAGTCTAAAGATGAAGGCCACCAAGGCCCTGGATCCTCTTGCAGGCAGGCAAGGAGGCAGGGCCCCCGGAGGACTGCAGGAGCAGCCTCTGCCCATCTCCTCCGCAGCGCAGCCCCAGGTCAGGTCAGCCAGGATGGAGCCCAGAGTGCAGCCTGCTTCCACCTCCTGGACTTCGGGGGAGATGATCAGTGCTCAGCCGAACCTACCAGGCTGGATCAAACTCGACCCAGAAGAGCTGTGCCCAGGGCTAGATGCTTTGTACTGTGTGGATGGATTCTTCTGGGTTTTCTGCAAGGCCGTGAAAACATTAAATTGGCCTCAGGCTTCGAGCAGGATTTTAAGTGCCTGAGATGAAGTTCGAGGTAGTAGTTAAGCATCTTGGGGGTCGAGGAATTTAGTGCTGCTTGCTGCAAGCTCCGGCAAACCTGCCTTAGAAATGATGACTGAATTTAGCCCCCTGCCCCAGAAGTATTCCTTGAACAGACCTCGCTGTGTCTGGGATGGTAAACAGGCTAGAACCACACCGAAGTGAAGTAGTTGATCTTGGGGATGATGACATTAGATCTATGAGAGACCTACTGTGTGCTCCTTACACCCGCCACCACCATCCATCAATGTGTCGTGCTGTGGTGGCTTGTGCATGGCAGTGAGGCTGAGAGCTATGCCCCTGGTATTTCAAAGAGCTTAGCTTCCAGACGAGGACAAACTAGGGAAAACAGACAAAAAGAAAACATCCTGCTTCAGTAAAGAGCCACAGTGACACCATGGATTAGGCCTTGACTGCTAACTTCAAGGTCGGCAGTTCAAACCCACCAGCTGTTCGGTGGGAGAAAGAGGAGGCTGTCCTCTCCCATCAAGATTTGCAGACTCAGAAACTCTTTGGCAGGTTGCTAGGCATAATCTATCCCTTAAAATGAGCCAATAGAATCCCTGTGCATCCCAGAGTCTTGCTCAATTACTAGGGATCATGACAGTGAGTTGATTGGAATCAAGTCAGCACCAATGAATAACAGCTATGTGCTTCATCCTGAGCTATGTGCCTCATCTTTTGACCCGCCACATAATAAACTGTCCTGGCACTTAGCATGGTGAGTAGAAAGACATGCCTCAACTACCCAGAGTGCATGCTGTGATCGCCGTGAGGACACATGAACCATTCCCTATAGAGAGATCTTATTCCTGGTTTTGTAGCTGCCGGGAGCTCAAGGTTAGAGCCTGTGTCCCTCATCCAGAGTCACTCAACTACAAAGAGAGAGAAGCAGATTACCAGGCAAGACCACCTATCCCCAAAGCCCATGTCCTTTGCAGGACACCACAGAGTCGAGAACTCAGGTTCTGCAGGGGAGAGGAGACCAGGAAGGGTGAGACAATGACCAAAGAGCAAGTCAACCTGAGGTTGCAGTCCAGGCTGTGCCTAGGAGCTCAGAGAATAGCTGTCATATCAATAGGGACAATGGAACTACTCTAAGGTTCCCGAGGGTATAACCAGGACAAAGGGATGTAAGTTACAGGGGACTTTCAAGTGAACAGCCATCGCTCAGACTAGATCATGCAGGAGACGGAGGAAGCTCTCTCTGCTGCCTCCCCAAGGTAATAAAGGGTTTTTACAGACACAGTTTTCTTAATAATCCTGCAAGGTATGTGTATGTTTGTGTGTGGGGGGGGGGGGGCATTGAATTAGTTCCAGTCCATGCACCGTCCCATGCCATCTTCACGACGACGGCTTCTATGTCTGAGCCCATCGATGCAGCCCATTGAGGGCCTTCCTCTTTTTTGCAGCCCTTCCGCTCTCCTGAACTTGATGTCGCTCTCCATGGAATGGTCTCTTCTCACATGTCCAAAGTATGTAAGATAAAGTCACACCATCCTTGCTTGTAAGCAGCACACTTCTTACTCTGACCAGGCTTCTTCTAAGACAGATGGGTTTGTTCTTTTGGCAGTCCAGGGTATTTTCAATATTCTTCTCCGGTTCCACAATTCAAATGCATCGATTCTTCTGCGATCTTCTTTATTCAATGCCCGACCGTCCCATGCCTATGAGGCCATAGAAAATACCATGGCCTGGGTCAGATGCACCTCAGTCCTCAAAGCCACATGCTTGCTCTTCAAGACTCCAAAGAGATCTCATGCCGCAGATCTCACGAATGCAATAGTCTTTGGTCTCTTGGTTGCTGCTTCTAGGAGCATTGATGGTGAATTGAAGCAAGCTGAAATCCTTGGCAGTTCCAACCTTTTCTCCAGGGATCATGATGTTACGCATTAGTCCAGCTGTGAGGATGTTGGTCTTCCTTACATTGGGGTGTATTCCATACTCCAGGCTCCCAGCTCAGTGGACATCGCTGTCGGCCATGTGGGTGCTTCACTCCAGCTCTGAGCAAGACTCTGTTCCTTGCCTCTCTCCAAGCTTCTAGTGACTCCGCCTTTCCTAGGCCTGTAGAGCAACCACCCATCTCTGTCTCTGTCTCCCTTCATCTAACTCCCTCTGTCCATTTCCTTTCACATAGCAGCTCAGGATGCACCCTACTCCAGTAAGGAACCCTGTGTCATTCTGGATTAAGTATTGGTCTGCTAGCCCTCAGGTCAGCAGTTCAACTTCACTAACTGCTCTGCGGGAGAAAGACGGTACTAGCTATTCCCCTAATGATGTGTGGTCTCGGAAACCCTGCATAGTGTCGCTGTGAGTTGAAATTGACTCGGCCACTTCCCGCTGGTCACCACGACAAAATCCTCAGATGCGACAGGCAGGTAACATGCTCAGCCACTCATGGAAAGGTGTGAGCCTCGTGTCCATCCAGAGGTACCTCAGAAGTCAGGTCTGGCGATCTACTCACCAAAAGGTGACTTTCAACAGCTCAGCTCTACCCTGATACACAAGACTTGGGGAGGGCGAAGGGAGGACATGAGTCGGAAGGCACCGGACAGCAAGTGCTTTTGCTGTGTTTTGTTTTCTTAGCCGAAGCTACAAAAACTCAAATCCCAGGTATGGGACATGGGCGAGATGGGACCCCAGGCTCTGAGTTCTGGGGTCTTTAAGATTTGTGAACATCAAGCCCGTCCCTAACTCATCATTTAAAAAAAAAAAAGACCTCTTAATATAAGAAAACAAAAACTTTTAGACCATAGCCCATTTAAAATGAGCTTTGAGTCAAGGTAACATGCCCATGGTTCTTTGTGGTTTAGCCGTGAAGGCCAGATGTGAAGCCAACATGATGTAATCAACTCCATGGTGACCTCTGCCATGAGCAGGCCAGCAGATGAGGGTGGGGTGCAACCCCTTTACTCAGATCACAGCCCTGATGCAGTTGAAAGGAGGTTTCCGGGGAGGTTTGACCTGCTTCCTCAATAAACAGTAGCTGTGGGAAGCTTGTCTCCATCTTGCTGGGTCTGGACCTGCATCTGGCTCATCGCCCTTCAGTTTGCTGGACGTGAGCTTGAGCCAATGGCCAGTCATATTGCCTGCCAATTCCAAGAGGCCCTCTGACCTGCCAACCTTGGCGTCTCCAGTCACAGGCCTGATCTGCCGAGCTGGGATTCATCTGCCTCTGCAGCCTGTGGTCTTCCTGCCAACACTGAGTCCTTCAGCCACCAAAGCTACTGCAGTCAGGAAAGGCCTCCAGCTCAACCTCTGACCCACAGGCTTGAAACCAAGCTGGACTTTACCGTCCCACAACAGGATGAGCCATTCCCTTGACAAGCTTCTATAAAAGCTTTGCCTCTCCGGAGACCTCAGCCTAGCGTAGTGCCAGTCATTCTCATTGCAGTAGAAGGACCTGGCAGAGAACGAGTGGGCAAATGCAGAGGAAAATGCAAAGGTGATCATAAAGACAAGACTTACTCCTCTGATAGAAACTGGTGGAATCACCAAGACTGTAGCCCTTCAAGTCTAGGACTGAACTCCCCTCCAGGGATCCACAAAGCTCAGAAGGTCGAAAGGAACGAGAAAGAGGGATGGATAGAAAATAGGCGCACTGGGGAAGAAGTGAAAAGAGTAGTAAACTTTCCCCAAATGACAGCAGGAAGTTGACAAAAGAACTGTCTGAGCTGGCCACTTCCTGTGCCCTCCTGCCTTGACACGCCCCCCCCCCCCCCCCCCACACACACACACACACACAGATTCTGACCTGGATTCACCATGCCTTTGAGAGGGCCGTATGGTTCTGGCCACACACAATTTCTGCCTTATAAACTTCCAGGGCCCTCTGCCATCTGCCCTAGCAGCCAGACCCCCCTTCTGCAATCCGTGCCCACATTGGCACTAACCAAAGTTTCAGGGTGGCTCGTGCTCCACCTTTCAGTGGACTGCTCACCATTTCTGAGAGATGCTGGCTGAGACTGCCTGACCATGGTGCCCTGTTGAGCCCAGCCCAGGGTGGCAAGAGGCCAAGAAGTAGCCCCAGGGAGGAGGGCCATTCTGTTGAGCACAAGGAGCAAGAGAAAGAGAAGGCAAAAGCCTGGGGAATCCAGTCTCCAGGACAAACCAAGGTTGAACCAGACGTGTGCTGTTCCCCGTGTCTCTTTGCTGTCACTCCTACTCCCAAGTAGGCGAGAGTGCAGGCAGAGGCTTCCAGGGGCTGAGAACAGGGAGAAGGGACTGAGCAGGACCCATATGTCAAGAAGATGATGTCTGCCAATATTGAGAGAAGCACTTCGGACATCCCAGGTGGCTTCTGGCTGCAGGGACTCCCTGCATCGGGGCATCTGCCTTCTCCAGATCCATCCAGGCTCAGAGCAGGTCTCTCTGAAGTACAAAAACCCCTGCTGCAAACATTCTGAACAAGTCTATCAGAGGGTGGGACCCCTGCCTGAGTTTTTGGAAAGTGTCTCCATAATCAAAATCACAGTTTTTCAGGTAGATACGGTTCCAGTGACAGAGAACTTAGTCTCGTGGGCTTTCTCCCCTGGCCTTCCTCCTCCTCCACAGGCTAGCCGGCTTGATTTATGTCTCTTCACAATGTTGGTGTGCTGTCTGCTCATCCTCCATGTATGCGCCCATGTCCGTGTGTCTTTGCTGGGAGTCGTGCAGGCAAAGGGAACTGGGTCTCGACAGAAATCAAACTTAAGGGTGTCACTCCAGCAATCACAGCTTTCGGTGACCAGGTTGGGGTGGGCAGTCCCTGGATCCTCATGGCCATGCTCATAATCTTGATGGGAACGGACTCAGGGTTTGGTTTGATTTGGGGGTTTGGGGTGTTTTTTGTTGTTGTTGACATTTTTGCTTTATTTTAAATCTTTTTTGTTTGTTTTGTTTTTTGGGCATCACTGCCTCTGGTGGTCATGGGCGCTACCCAGTGCTGCTCCTGAGAGCCGCCACTGGATTTGAACCGCCAAGCCCACAGGCCGCAGTCCCAGACTCAACCACTTACGCCACTGGGGCTCACTTTATTTTAAATCTTGAGTACATTTTTTAAGTCACTTTACTGGGGGCTCATACAACCCTTATCCCAACCATACATACATCCTTTGTATGCAAAGCACATTTGTACATTTGTTGTCATCACCATTCTCAAAACATTTACTCTCTCTACTTAAACCCTTGGTATTATTAGCTCCTCATATTTCTTCTCCCTTCCTGCTGCCCCCTCCCTCATGAACCCTTGATGATTTATA
Organism: Nesogale talazaci; assembly: GCA_004026705.1. Taxonomy (NCBI): domain Eukaryota; kingdom Metazoa; phylum Chordata; class Mammalia; order Afrosoricida; family Tenrecidae; genus Nesogale; species Nesogale talazaci. The sequence goes on along the minus strand of PVJH01017426.1, from coordinate 31,175 downwards.
AATTGTTATTATTTTGTCATATCGTACACTGTCCGAGGTGTCCCTTCACCCCTTCCCTGTTTTCCAGACCCCAGGGAGGAGGTTTTGTTTTAATCAGATGACAGCATGAGGTTGAGAAGAGGCTGTCAACTCCGGAAGCTGAACCCGGCAAGGACAGCCAGGTGGTTTGAGGCATTGCGTGATACTGGAAGGACAGAGCAAAGCAAATTCAGCCACAGAAACTCATTTTCACAATCACCTGCTGGTTTCTGATGGTGTTCTGTTGCTTTCTCCTCTGTATGATTCCAGTCTTTATTTATTTAAATGTATTTTCATGGGCTGAGCCCCGGTGGCGTAAGTGGTTGTGTGCAGGACTGCAGCCCGCAGGCTTGGCGGTTCAAATCCTGCGGGCTCTCAGGAGCAGCACTGAGTAGCGCCCACGACCGCCAGAAGCAGTGATGCCCCCCCCCCCAAAAAAATGTATTTTCATACGTGACTGCTCTCTAATGACTAACTCCTGTGTCTGACAGGGGCAATGGTGAGAGGGTCTGAATCTAGTGTTGATGCTCATCCATGGTTGCTTGCTTCTGCATTTTTTTTTTTTAAGGAAAATTCATATGGTCTCAATTCATAGCTTTATCTGTGGGTTCTGAAGTTCTGGCTTAAGAACACTTTTCTCTGGGCAGGACTTAAATCGGCTTTTCCCATGAGCCTGCTAACGCTATCATGGGAGACTACGTTAGCCTACTTGCAGGGCCTGGGTTGATTTGGGATGGCGTCATGGTTACAAACTGGCCTGCAATCCACCAGGGCAGCAGTTCAAAGCCACAGCCTTTCTGTGGGAGAAAGACAGGCTTTCTGCTCCCATAAAGAGTTACAGTTTCGGGAACTCCCAGGGACAGTCCCGCCCGGTCCTGTAGCGTCACTCTGAGTCCGTATCAACTGGATGGCAGGGTGTGTGGTCTGTATTTGGGGACTACTCTCACAGTTTCCCAATGACGGATCCCTCAAAGCAACCAGACTCTGCCCTCTTCTTACTGCTCATCGCTCCCAGCTGCAGTTCACCTGGTGATGTGTGCCCATTTGTTGGAGGTAAAGTCCATGTCCTCCCAGTTCCTCAAGCCCAGCCGGGCACCAGAAAGTGTGCTTTATTCCAGACGTGGATGCTTCATAGCAGTAAGGCACTGATGACCAGATCTGCTGAAGGCAGTTGCCCCATTCATGATCTGCTTGTATTTCCCTCGCTCATCAACCTGTCTCTGTGTGCATCGTCCACCAGCCCTGTCAAGGGGCTACGGGTCCAGAGCTTGGCCCTGCTGGAGCTTGCCTCCCGAGTCACAAAGGGGTCCTCCTCAGAGGCCAACCCAATCCGTGGACCACAAGCAAGACGGCTACTGTTGAGATCCAGCTATGCATGGGGCCAGTATTAGGTGTCAGTCAGGGGTCCAGAGGTCCCACTCCCCTGCTGTGATCACTAGGTCCCCACAGTTTGCAGTTGCAAGTTCGAGACCCCTTTAGGGGGTGTCAAATGATCCTTTCATAGGGGCCAACCTATTCATAACAGTAGCTAAGTAATAGTTATGAATTATCAACAAAAGTAATTTTATGGTTGGGGGAGGTCATCACCACATGAGGAACTGTATGAAAGGGTCACAGCCTTAGAAAGGTGGAGAACCCCTGCCTTAGATGAACCCTAAGGACCCTCATGATGTGGTCCCACCTACTCCCCCCAACCTCATGCTCACTCTTGGTCCATCCATAGTTGCTCATCGATGCTCCGGTGGCGGCAATCCGGTCTGCCTCTCTGAAACCACACGCACCACCCACTCCAGCAGGTCCCCCGCCCACCCTCCGGCTTGAGTCTCAAGTCCTTCTGGGCTACCTACATTGTCCTCGAGCACTGTGACCTTGAACTCTCCCCATGATTCACTTGCCTCTCTTCCCCGTAGGGTCATAAGCTCCTTGAGGGCACACCCTGTTCAACTAACTGCATCCCTAGCACCTAGCAAGCGGACAAGCCCAAGGGCAACATCCAGCAAGGGTTTGATGAAACAGTCAGCCCCTCGGGGCATGGGCTAGGGAAGATCTGTCTGAGTGTGGCATCAGCACCACGGGAGGACACCCCTTGGGGCTGGGAGGGGGTCTCAGGAGGCTCTGCCAACCAAACCTGTGACCTTGAAGTCTCTATGTCTTCATTTGTGTGAGGTCTGGCCCAAGCTGGCTGCTGTGACCTTGGTCCACCTCTGTTTTTCGATGAGCCTACAGACCTGTGACCAGCAGAGAGGGGATGGTTTAGAGTCATGACTTTAAACATGGCGGTCCCTGGGTCAACAATAGCAGCATCACTAGGAACTTCGTTAGAAAGGCAGACTCTTAAGCCTCTCTCTAAACCTACAGAAGGATAGATAGATAGATGATAGATAGATAGATTGATAGATAGATAGATAGATAGATAGATAGATAGATAGATAAACCTACAGAAGATTGGAGGCCAGCAATCTGGGCTTTTATATGCCCTTGAAGTAATCCACTCGAGTCGGAGAGTCACTGGTGTGGGGCGCTGCCTACCTGCCTCGTCCCAGGATGCTGCTGGCAGAGCCCAAACACATCTCCCTTAGCCCTGGAAAGCTGGGCTTTCAGATGGCTGAGCTCCTCAACTTTGAGATATCATCCCTGTCCTTGTGGCTGCTCTGTCAAAAGTGGGGTCCACCAGCCCTTTGACTCGGTTCGCTCTTCCTGCAACTGAGCATCACAGAAAAGAGGAGTGTTCAGAAGTCCGACGAGCCTTCCCAGGCCCCCTCGCTCCAGTCACCGGATGCCACTGAGCATGGCAATCTGCCTCTCTGGGCATCAGCACTTCTCCCCACTCTGCGGTCTCATGGGCAAGGCAGACAAGCAAGGCCTCCTCCTCTCAAATGCAGGGCACAGGGTGCTAGGAGGACCCGGTGGTCGGCGTGGATGCTGAATAAGGATAAACTGTGACGAAAGCCTCACATTTGAGCCTTGTAGCTGCCCCTGCTTCTGGCTCGCTTCTCGCCCCCTTGGGCTCCAGGGTTGCATCTGCAGAGGAGCTCGGAGACCTGCAGCCGCTAGCCCATCCTTTGGGCCCCTGGCTCGCTTTGCCTGGGAAGCACAGGAGAGCTCCTAGCAGGTAGCAGAGGGGAGGAGAGGGGCCAAGCAAGAGCTGCACCAGAGGGAGGAGTGATACGGAGCCTTCCCCACCCTGCTACACACACACACACACACACACACACACACACACACACACACACTGTGAGGGCCAGCCACCTAGGTTTTCATCATTCAGACTAATGGCTAGCCAGATGCGCTAGGTCCAGGTCACCTCTGAAGTTGCCCCACCTGCTCGGTGACAGGACGGCTGCCAGTCATGTGGCCCCTCTGAGCCCATGGCTTGGAGGCAGGGTAACTAGTGGGTGACCCTGGGGGCCTGGGCCCAGCAGCCTGTCTTCCCAGTGCGTGGGGCAGCCAGGAGCTGAGACTAGCTGGATGGCCGCCAGCCATGGCAACTAGTCATTTCAAGCAGAGGCTAGGAGATCAAAGAGACCTGTTTCGGGACCCAGTTCTGCAACTGGTTAGCCAAACCCCCTCTGGCATATCTATTCGTTAACCTCCAGGTGCCTCAGTCGGCCCCCTCTCCCCACCCCTATAAAATGGAGACAATGACAGTACCTGCTTTGGGGGGGCAAGCAGTGTGGGCGAGCTGTGCATGAGCCCAGACAGCTGGGAGCCCCGCTGGAAGAGCTGAAGAGAGCTGCAGCCATGCTGCCCAACAGAACGGCAGCCTATCCTTTCAGCCCCACCCCACCCCCCAAAAGATGATGGACCCCAGAAGTATGTCAGGAGGTGAACTCATCAACCCAGGTTGGTGGCTGGTGAGTTTGGTGTCCTCTGGGGTGGTCTACCACTGCCCGTGGCCCCTAGGCAAGGACGGAGAAGTGGGGACTGGACCCTGGGGCGCCCCACAGTGGCCCAGCCTGCGCTGAGATGACCTCTCCTCACTCTTAGCCCAACAGGACAGGGTCCATCTCCAACACACACCCCCTTTCCAGATCGGGGACTCCAGGAAGACGGGAGGGGCTCAGCCTTTAGAGACGCCACGTGAGGAGTTCCCAGGGAGTGTAGCCATGGGGCCCCGGCCATCACCTTACACACCATCACGGAGGACTCCCGCTCTGATGCAGCCGCCCTTGGCTGTGCCCGGAGGGAGCAGGACCAGGGCCTCCGGCAGAGGGAGGCCTGCCCCCGCCTCGCAGCCTCGCCTCGCTCTGCGGCAGAGGCAGGCCACCAGGGCCCAACTGGGAGCGTGGCGCGCACTTAACTCCGGGCACCTGAAGGAGGAAATGAAGGCAGCAATTAATCGTACAAGGCGGGTGGTTTGTGCAGCTTAGGTTCAGATAAAAAGTTTAATTATCCCTAAGCCCTAATACAAATTAATTAGCCTTCCATATTAGGAGGGTAAACTTCCTCGCGCTTGCCTCCATCCAGACACGACTGACTCCCCAGGATGGGCTGGGAAGAGACAGGGTCCAGGGCGCACACACGGCTGCCTCTCCGCTGACTGCGGGGAGAGCTTCGGTGCGAATCCCAAGCCACCTCCAAGAGCAGCAGCGTCTTCCCACAGAGCCGGAATCAAATGGTGGGCGTGGAGCGAGGAAAGAAGAGCGAGGGAGGAGAGTAAGGCTGTGGACTCAACATCTTCTTGCCAGGCATGGTAGCCCCGATGGTCTAGTGGTTACCCCTTAGGCTGCAAGTGCCAGGTCCACAGTTGGAAACCCCCAGGGGCTGCTTGGGAGAAAGCAGCGCTTTCTACTCCTGTAAAGAGCCTCAGAAGCCTCACTTCTGTCTTGCCCAAAGGAGTGAGTCTGGCAGCACCCAGGACGTGTCCGTGTTGGCTCTTTTCACATCTCTCTCTCTCAGAACTCCACAGAGGGACGAGCCCCCAGAAGCCCCCAGAACCTACACATCACCAACACTCCCCCAGCGCAGTGCTCCTGCCCGGGGCGGGCCCCAGGGGGAACCGCGGGAGAAAGGACACTGCCCAGCAGAGGCTATCATGGTCCTCGTGACTGTCGGCTGCCACCTCACTGTCCCCAACTCATTGCAACCCAGGCCCAAGAGAGGAAAGGGCTACTGAGCAGGCCGCCCCTCACCCCCACCCCTGATTGGCTGTGCGGCCACCCCACTGTCAGGGGAGGCTTTTGTGACGCTCTGGTGCTGTGTGCATGTCAGCGAGTGGCTCCGTCATGGGCAGCGGAAACAAGGGCAGCAGACACGTGGCCCAGCAGCCAGCTCTCAAGTGCAGGGGATTGTGACTCGAGCTGGAAGCAGGCCTTCGTGCTGCCCTCTCAAAGACAGTGGCCAACACGCGATCAGGATAACTAGGTCCCTCACCATCGTGGGCGCCTCTGTCTGCTGCCTGCTGAGCCAGTGGGGGGCCGGGGTGCTCTGCAGGGTGTGTGCTGCCCTTGGGACCACCGGCCATGAGGGAACCGTGGTGAACTGGGTCGACGAAGCCCTGGTTTTAGCAAAGCTCACAGACCCAGACAAGCTGGGCAGCCAAGTCTGGGGACTCCGTCCTGAAAAGCAGCCAGTGACAGCCCTGTGCACTGCAGGGTCCTCGTGGGCTGCTGAGTGGGGAGCGTTTCCTGGGGAGCTGCTGGGCAGCCGTGGCTGTGGGCGTTTCCATGAACTCCAAACATTCGTGGCAGCGCTTCCGGCAGGAGGGTGACGCACCTGGATTTGCGTTCTGAGGGTGGATTTCTAAGCCTGCTTTGTGAGTTTTAGGGAGAACACATGTGGAAGTGGGAAGCCTGGTGAAGAGACTTGGGCCCAGGTCCATTTGGGGCGATCTGAACCCAGGTTTGGTTTTTCAGAACACTCAGCAAGCTCGTGCTGTGTGCCAGGCTTGGGAACTTCCACAAAGGGCACTTCATGGAATCCTTCACAAGAAGCCCATGAAGTCAATCAGCCAAAGGCACCTGAGGGCAGAGAAGTATCCTGGTGGCAGACAAGTGGTTGAGCCTTGACTTGACCCAGGCAGCCCTGCTCCCAGAGGCCACACTGCCAACCACAAGACTAGTGGTGCCGCCGAGGCAGCCGGAAGAGGCAGAAGGAGGGGGGCGCCAATGGACTCCTGCGGAGTCTTCTACTGGCCAAAACATCAGATATTGGAAGGTGACCATTCACGCCCGTACCCAACCCACACTGCTTCCATGCCCCCAAGGATCCGAGTGGGAGAGACAGAGCAGACCAGCCTGCCCTTTTGCTCTGACCCAGTGCCTTACCCCCTCCCAGCCTCCATTCCCTCCCTCTTCTTCTTTGGGTCAAACATTCCTATTCCTTTGGATGTTCCTTGTGAAAACATTTCCAGGTAAGTGCTCAGACTGGCCTTCCAACTCTGGACATGATCCAGTGTATCAGTGCCCTATGGAATAGAACCAAACCCAACCCACTGCCATGACATTCATTCTGACTTATGGAAAGCAGTTACGGGGTCTCTCATAGCCTCATCTTACTCCTAGGCAGTGGCTGGTGGATTTGACCTGCCAACCTTAAAGTTCGCTGTCCAGTGCCGATAGAATATACGGTGCCTGGAAATTGGCACAGCAGCTTGAAATAATCCCAATCAAAGGACAGAGTATAACCAACCACTGTCCACGCCCTTTTGGGGGGCTCTATACTGCATTCGTCTAATCAAAAGTGACATTAGATGTTGTGTGTGCGTCCATATGACCCGGATGGAAGTATTCAAGTTAAATCCCTCCTGCAATTTTTAACGAGGACTGCTTGCAAACCCAGGCTCTCCCATCAGCTATGCAAGGCATTGATTACTGGAATCAAATACCAGTGCCTATCATTTATCTTAGTTAAAATTAATCGGGTTGTTGTAAGCCCATAACTGCAGTCAGTTAAGATCTGATTGACTCCTGAAGACCTCAATTCACACAAACGCTGTCATTTAGACATTTGAAGAACTTGCTCAAAACTAAGCAGAGCGGAACACTCGTGATTGCCACCACCATGGTCCCGGGGGGATATTAAGTAAAAATCATCATCTGCTGGTGCGCAGAATTTAAGGAAGGCTTGAACAACGGGATCACAGGAGCCCATGATCATCCAGTCAATTCCAGCTGACAGCAACACTAGAAGACAGACTAGAACAACCCTGTGGGTTTCCAAGGATGAAGCCTTCAGAGGAGCAGAAAGCCTCGTCTTTCTTTTCTCCCGAGGAGTGCCTGCCGGGTTCCAACCGCTGACCTTGTGATTAGCAGCCCTGCATGGTGCCCCCGACACCAGTCTGGCTCCTGAAGCCCACAGCAAGGCACGAATAAAGCTAGTCCTCGATGCAGATTAAACAGGGAGGCCAACTCCATCCCTTTCCTCTGTCCATCGCGCCCGCCTTCCTCTGTGTCAGCCTTCTTCCTTACGAACGACCATCTGGCGTTTTCCAGACTACCAAACATGGCTGCCAACCTTCCTACAGCTTTATTGTGGCCATATCAACTTCTTTGGAAGGCGTTGAAATGAGCTCAAGGATGAAAAGAATTCAGGGAAGAAAAACAATACTCAATATCATTTTTTAAAAAGAAATCATTTTATCAGGGACACCTATAGCAATGATAACAATTCATATATCAATTGTATCAAGCACATTTGTACATAGGTTGCCATCATCCTTTTCTTTGGGGGAGGGGGGCATCACTGTCCTCTGGTGGTGGGAGTAGGAGGCCCAGCCTTTGCTCCTGTGGAGCTGCTGCTGGAATTGAACCTCTATCCCAGTGGGCTGCAGTCCCGCGTACAACCACTACGCCACCAGGGCTCAGCCCTATCATCCTTTTCAAAACATTTTCTTTCTACTTGAGTCCTTGGTATCAGCTCCTCTTTTTTCCCTCCCTCCCACCTTCATGACTCCTTGATAAATTATAACTTAGTATTTTTGTGTCTTACCCCATCCACTGTCCCCCTTTACCCAAGTTTCTGTTGTTTGTATCCCTAGGGCATAAGGATTGGTTATATCTCAATCATTGTAATCAGTTCTCCCTTTCTCCCCAGTCATCCCCCACATTCCCCTGACCCTCTTGGTATTGCTACTCTCATTATTGGTTCTGACGGGTTTATCAGTTCTGGATTCCATGTTTCGAGCACTCTTATCTATACCAGTGTACATGCTCTGGTCGAACCAAATTTGTAAGATAGAACTGGGGTCATGATAGTGAGGTGGGGGGAAGTCTTAAAGAACTAGAGGAATGTTATGTGTTTTGTTGGTGCTATACTGCACGCTGGCTGGCTGGCTGATCCCTTCCATGTGACCCTTCTGTGAGATGTCCAACTGTCTACAGATGGGTTTTGGGTCTCCACTCCGTCCTACCTCATTCACATCAATATGATTATTTGTTTGGGGTCTTCTGTTGGCTGATACTTGAACCCATCAACACCTGTGATCATGCAGGCTGGGATGCTTCTTCCATGTGGGCTTTGTTGCTTCCTTGCTAGATGGCTGCTTGTTTCACTTCAAGCGTTTAAGATCCCAGGCACTAGATCTTGTAAGAGTGAGGCGCCATCAACTTTCTGCACCCCATTTGCTTATGCACCCATTTTATCTTCAGCAAGCATGTCAGGAAGGAGTGTATCACAGAATAGCATCTTTCTTTTTTAAAGGAAAATCCAAACCAGTTTCCATTGAGTTGAATCTGACTCATGGCAAACCCACACCATGTTGCTGAGTAGAATTGTCACCAGAAGGTGGCCAAGGCTGTGGCCTTTGGGAAGCAAACCAGGCCTATCTCTCACGGCACCTCTGGGTGGTCTCAAACTACCACACACTCAGCCCTTTCTGTCACCCAGGGACTCGTTAGGGAAATAGATGTCAAACTCACTATGAGATACACACATGAGGAGGGGAAAAGAGCAATAATGTGTGCACTTAGAATCCTCATTCATTGCTGGTGAAACTGTCAAATGGTACACCTGCTTGAGGAAAGGTTTTGGCAGTTCCTTTACATGCTCATTGTAGATTCATCCTATGACTTTTTGGTCTGTACTCACAAGCAAATAAAGCACATTCACACATACACATACAAAATATATTCACACAAAGACTTTCATAGCAGCACAATACATCATAGCCCCAAAGTGGAAATGGCCCAAATGTCCATCCCTTGATGAATGAAAAAGCCAAGTGTGGTGTATGAAATATTATTGAGCTAAAGAAGGAGACAGCGCACTGGTGCATGCTACAGCAGCGATGGATCTCAAAAGTAATTACACACCAAATGAAACCAGACATGAGAAATCACGGAGTGTATAATTCACTTACATTTAAACAAAAGAAACTTATTGAATGGACCAATGTTCCATGCTCATGGATAGAAAGACTTAGCCTAGTGAAAATTTCAACACTGCCTTAAGTCACATATAACTATACTGTAGTTCTGAGAAAGAAAGAATATATCTATCCCAAATAGATATACCTGCAGTGACAGTGCACCAGTGTTTATGAGGGGTGCTGAGTCTTTGGACATTCTGAAATCACACATGATGATTCTCAAACTAGAGTATAGTTCACAACTATGTAAACATACTAAAAACCAGGGACTTGCACACTTTAAATAGAGGATATTTGAATTCACCTCAATAAAGCTATCAGAGAAAAATCCCAACAAATTTCTGAAAGGATGTCACTAGCTCAGACTGAGTCTGATCCCCTATTCTGACTAGTGAGCTGTGACCACCGTGGCCACAATGAACAACTCAGGGATGGAGGTGCCAACACCTCCCCTCATGCCTCCCTGCCCTGAACAGTAAACATGTGTAGAACTTTCAACCCCCCCCCCAAAACTGTACTACTCAGACCCTGTATTGATCAGAAGCCATACTACTAGCATAAACAGCTGGATAGCACATATTTCATAGGTTCCATATATTGTATGCTGCACTCACATAAAAGTTGCATTTTCAATAGGAGATTAAGATCGCAAGGTTTTCATACCTACTGGTGTACCTGCAGTGACAACTTCTCAAGTTTCCTTTGCCTTTTTTTTAACCCTCGAATGTATTGTGAACTTGAGGACTCTCAAGAATACATTTTTTTACAAGTCTTATTAGCACATAGTCCACATATCATGAAACCCAATAGTTCAATCATGTCAAGAAGAATTGTACTGTCATTACCACAATCAATTTTAGAACATTTTCTTCCTTTATGGATAAATCATTCTTAAAATGAGTGGTGTAATCCCCATCAGTTCCAGTGCTCCCTCTCACTCCCACATACATTGTTGCTCGCCAAACCCCCTCACCCTCCCTATCTCCATCCACCCCACCCCACCCCCACCTCTATCTCCCCTATAAACCCTTGTTTCAGTTCTCATCTCTGTGCATCTACTCCTTCTGTGCTTCACAAACTGGAAAACCCAACAGAAGCTATAGAAAAACAAAGCAAAATGAGGTGTTAGGGATAAAATAGCAATAACATAAAGATAAAATTACAAGTCATGAGTAAGAAAGAAAAGACCACCGTCACTATTTTGAAAGCCAGGGAAGAAATTTTAGTCATGAAACAAGCAAGAAACCCTTGCCCCTAGAACAGCTTCAGGTTGGGTCGAGAGCAATGTGAACTAAGGACCAGGTTTCACCCAGCATCAGTAAGATTACAATGATGTCTATCTGATAGTAAGGCTGTTCCAGGCCCTTGCCTACAACCTCAGGGGATCTTCCACTGGCTTAATCTGACTGGATGGGTTGCTTTTTTAAGAAGTCATTTTACTGATAATGATTTTAAAACGCTGCATGAAGTGTTGTCTCCTACAACGCTTATGGCAATCCATACACGCAGCCATTGCGCCAAGCACATTTATACACAGGTTGCCATCATCATTCTTAAAACATCTGCTTTCCACTTGAGCCCTTGGTATCAGCTCCCCCTTTTCCCCTCCTTCCCCACTGCCCCCACCCTCTGTTTTAACAAGGGTCCTTTGCTGGATTTGCCAGGAGCCCTGGTTACGTCGTGGTTAGGCCGTGGACCGCTCTATTCAGGGTCCACAGTTCGAAACGACAAGCTGCTCCAAGGGAGAAAGATGGACTTTCTATTCCCATGAGAAGTCCCAGCCTCAGAAGCAGGCAGGAGGTCACTAGGAGAGTCAGCACTAGGAGAGGGTAGACTCAAAGGAAGGGAGTTTGGGGGCAGTCTCAGAACCTCACACGGGCTGTTCTGCCTGTCCTGGGGGGTGGCTGTAAGTCGGCATCGACTCAGTGCCAGTGTGTTTGAGTTCGGCTTTGTTTGTAATGTTGAAATGGCAGGTAGCCACGGCGGGGGGCCTCCATCTATGAAACCTACCAAACATTTCACCTTTGTCTTGTCATGTCCCGACTTTTCCCTGCTTCTGGGGAGAACGTCCAGTGTCTCTAGTAGCATCTCCTATGGTTCCAGGGCGTTTTCAAGGCTTACCATATCACCCTCAATGTGAGGAAAAGCACAAAGATGGACGAGGCATCAGCATTCAGCAGAGTGGAACTACACGCCTGCAGATAATCAGAGTTAGGCAAGGTGTTTCTTTTAAGATCCGCCATGTGAGTGGACCCGTGCAAAGCAAACCCATGTTGTTCAAGGGTCAAGTGTAGTTGGAGTAGGGTGGGCAGGGGGCAGGTTTGTAAGAAGGTGGAAGCTGCCCTGGTGGGGAGGGCACCCTTCCCTCCTAGACAGAGATGGTGTCAACAAAGCACACAGTAGGGCTCCCACCACACTGGTGACTTCTGGAGCATTTGAAGTTGTCCCCCCACTGAATTAAGTGCTGCTTTGGCAAGGAGCCCTGGTGATGTCGGGGTTATGCCTCAGACTGCGATCTGTAAGGCTTGAAACCTCCGCTGAAAAAAGAGGACTTATCAGTCCGGGAGACAGTGACAGTCTCAGAAAGCCACAGGCGGTCCCTGGGAGAGTGAGCACTGACTCAAAGGCAATGGATCGGGCGGGGCGCTCCGGCTAGTCCTGCAGAGAGCACAGGGACAGTTCTACCCCGCCCTAGCTGGTCACCGTGGGTGGGCATCGACTCGGTGGCAGTGAGTTTGCTTTGGGGGTCAGTTTTTGTGTTCTCATCAATGATCACAGCAGCTCTGTACGTTAGCAAGAAACCCCATCGTACAGATGTCGCAGGCTTAGGTGGAGCACCTGGCACGTGATCGTGCTGCTGTGGCTGTCGGCTCCTGGCAGCTCCACACCTCTGGGATGAAAGGCGAGCCTGGTCCTGCGTCACCGACCCTCATGGGCCAGATCGTGGTGAGCTGGATTTTCAGAAGGAGATCCTCCAGCTTCTCTTCCCGGTGTGTCTTGGTCCGGAAGCTCACGGGATCCTGACAGCAACAGGCCAGCCTCCCCGGGCAGGTGGGCATGAGGTGAGCTAGCTGGTGCTCTAGCATGGATGGCCACCTATAAGGTGAGGGTTCTACCAGGGATCCATCTGCCACCTATGAGTTCATAAGTCGTATGGTGCCAGGGTTCAAACCTGAGCCTAACTCCGACCCCTCCCTTGTCGTGAAGCCGTGCTGCTGTGACCCCCTGGCACTAGACTCAAATAAACAAACCCACTGCCATCAAGTCTATGCTGACTGATAGCGACCCTATCGGAACAAGCACAACTGTTTCTGTGGGTGTGCAACCGTGGAACTTTTTATGGGAATAGAAAGCCTCGTCTGTCCCCCTTGGAGTGGCTGGTGGTTTCAAACTGTGGGCCCCCGGGCTAGCAGCTCCATGTGGCACCACGACACCCCAGGGCTCCTGTATACAACTGTTAGAAACCCCTAGAGTGCAAATCTAACCAGAGACTTAATCTTAGACCGCAGCCTCCAAAATGTATTTGGTGTCCGTGTTAGTCCGGGTAAACTAGAGGAACAAACTCATAGACATGTATGTGAATATAAGGGTATGGTTTATGTACAAGAGGAATACGACAGTAAGACATTAAGACACTGAGCCCCGGTGGCATAGTGGTTGTGCGTGGGACTATGGCCCACTGGGATGGAGGTTCAATTCCAGCTCCACAGGAGCAAAGGCTGGGTCTCCTACCACCAGAGGGCAGTGATGCCTAAAAAACTAAAAAAAAATTAAAAATAAAAAAAAAGAAAGCATCCTAAGGAGTTCAGTTCAAAGTCCTAAGTTCCATCTGCCCGATACCAGTCTATAATGTCTCCTTCCGACTCACAAGATCACAGGCCAGTGGGTGCAGAGTCCGGCTCTGGCAGGGGTCCCCTCGTGGCTCCTCACTTCCAGGGCTCAGGGTCCATCAACAGCATCCAGTGGTGGTAGAACTCAGCACTGGCAGGGGTCTCCACCTGATTTCTCCAGCTTCAGAGGTCTGGTTCCATCAGGGTAAGGCCGTGTGGCTTCTCCTCCGACTCCTTCAGCTCCTCGAACACTGCCATCTTGTCTTGTCCGTAATCCATCGTCTCTACAACTGGGGAGAGAGCTTCTCATCTCCACGAGGGAAATATCGTGAGATTTCCCAGAAGTCTCAGGAGAAAGCCATGCCCACACGGAGACCTCATTGGCTACTCAATGGCTATCTCCAGATTAACAGGCCAGATTCCACCCCTACATTTTAATCATGAAATTAACATAAGCACATGACCACCACAGTGTTCTTCCCCTTTTCAAAAAGAAAGGGGGGAAAAAAAAAACACCTACTCAGCACCCTGCTGGCAATAAGCTAGCCCTGAATCCAGAACAATGTATGAAGTGTCTGTTTTTGCAAACTCCCACCCACCCCCAGATCCATGCTCGCTTTGCCTGACCCACACACTCTCGTTAAAGGAGACCAACGTAGCTTGATCGCCATGGTCTTCCTCTGCCAGCCGTGTGAGCACTGCCGGGAATCTCTGGGCAAAGCCAGAAGGCTGAAGATGGTTGTCCAGTTCCACTAATCGTTCCGTCACCCACACCACGTCCCTCCGGCTCAAGGAGGGAAAGAAGACGTGCTGCAGTGGGGCTGTCGCCAGTTAACCCTCTCGGAACAGGAAATGAGGTCAATTTGGCCAAGGTTTGTGCTTTGCGAACCGATACTGCTTATTTTCCAAGTTGTCCACTTAATGACCAGCTCTCAAGTCCTGCCAGCTCTCAGTGGGCCCCACGCCTGTCAGGTTACAACGTCGTAGCTCCCCTGCTCTCCCCTGGAAAATGCCACCATGGCAGCTTTCCGCACTGCTCTGTGGCTGTTTTTTAGCGGCCCTGTGGTTCCCCAGAGGGCTTGGGCCATGTGCATGGGCAAAGCCCATCTGTGCACCCCTGGGATGGAGCTCTTCCCAGTGGGCGGGGATCTCTGCAGGCCTGGAAACTCCCTGAAGGCAGCAAGGGACTGGCCTGCTCTCCCCTCCTACCTAGGGTTCTAGATCCTTCTCAGTTCCTCCACCTGCCACACACACCCCCACCTCCCACCGCCAAGAAGAAGCTGCTTCTCTTCTCTGTAAAGAAGGCCGAGGGCACATAGGAGTTGAGTCGTCCCACTTTGTCTGTCATCTGTTGTCAGCAAACCATCTGTCCAGCATGGCTGTCCTCCTTGTTCTTTCTTCAGATAGCCAAAGCAGCCGTCCTACCGTCATGAGCGTGTCTCCGTAGCCTGTGTGACGGGCTCCCTCATGCCCCTCCACAGTCATGGGTCGTAAATGCTAACCCTTCGCCTGCCGTACCATCCCATTGGGAAGGGGTTTCTTTGTTTCAATAAGGAGTACAGAGCATGTCTTGGATCCACCTCCTGTGGGATATAAAAGAACAGATGTTGCAAACAAGCAAGCAGATGAGTGCGATACAGACACGCGATCCACCAGGAGAACCAGGGATAGAGGGTGAAAAGCACAAGAACGCTGAAGTCTTCTTAGAGTCAGACAAGAGTTTCTCGTACCTAGTACAAAGTGTCTGCCTTCACCGCTCTGCTCTCTTAAGCACAGTTATGTGTCGGGCTGATAACCACAAGGTCAGGAATTCAAAACCAGCAGCAGCTCAGCAGGAAAAAGATGAGACTTTCTGATCCCGGAAAGAGTTACACTCTCAGACACCCCACAGGGGCACTTCTTCCCTGTCCTACAGGGTCGCTGGCTGTGGGTCGGCCGGCACTGACTCCACGGCAGTAACTTGGGAAGTTTGAAAATAGGGGATCAAATAGACCACTGTACCTAGAACTAGGCTAGAGATAGGGACCTCCGGGGGCCGGGGGCTCATGTTCACAGAGGGAACAACTCTGAAAGGGAGGAGGAGACTGGCTGTCTGACTAGCGCAGAGAGTCTCAGCCTTCCTAATGCCTTGATCCCTTCATTCAGTCCCTCATGTGGTGATGATCCCCCCAACCATAAGCTTATTTTCACTGCCACTTCATCACTGTCATTTCGCTATTGTTATGAATCATTTGATGCCTGTGAAAGGCTCGTTCGACCCCCAAAGGGGTGGCGGCCCACAGATTGAGAAGCACTGGGACAGAGGGATGTAACCGACATCACCGAACCGCCACACATGCAGAAACTGCGGAATGGATGTGTCGATTCTCCACAGTAACAAAATTAATTAGTCTTTGCTAAGAAACAAGGACCTTCCTGTAGAAGAGACAGAGAGAGCCTTCTCCTAAAAGACGAGAAAATAAACTTCTGTTTACTAAAGCCAGGCACTTGTGGTCTCCCCATTACAGCCCACACACTGCCATTGAGTCCTCTCGGGGACAGAGGGACTTGCCGGAGAGAGTTAGAACTGCTCCATGGGGTTTCTGAGGCTGTCGCCCTTGACAGGAACAGACAACCTCCTCTTTTTCCCTCGGAGCAGCTGGTGGGCTTGACCTGTCAACCTTTCCGTTAACAGCTCAATGCTTACCTCACTGTTCCATGCCAACGGGGCGCCTTGACTGTAGCAGATGAGCAATCGGCAACTTATCTCTAACAGAGAACAGCCAGCATGAGGGACCGAAGAGAAGCGTGACCTTCCTGATGTTGCCATCAGCACTGCGGCCACACTTCACCCGGCCACGTCTCCCATCATCTCTCAGTTGACACTTCCTCACCGGGATCCTTTGAACCTGAACACACGTGATGTTAGACCTTCTTGCCTGCAGAGACTGGGGTTTCCACAATGCTGAGGCGAAAGTGACAATGCTTTCTGTTTGTAGGGGGTCCCAGGGCTGGGAAAGCAATGACTGTGCCTGACTGTGGATGAGGTTCGAGGTTCGAGTCTACCCAGGGCTCCTTGGAAGAAAGACCTCCCAGTCTGCTTCCCCCAAAGTAGCCCTTATCGGACGTGGGTCTCGGGCGGGGGCGGGGGGCGGGGGGGAGGGAGGGAGTGATGGAGCAGACTCAGCAACCGCTTGTTGGACTCTTGGCTTATGAGGTTGAGTGAGCCTTATGTCAGCACTCCTGTCATCTGCACTGGTAATCTGCTGCACAAGACCTCTCTAGGGGAGTATTCTTTGCGGACTAAGGCGCACCTGATCCAAGTCACGGTGTTTTCCATGCCCTCCTATGCATGTGCAAGGGGGACCCTGCATAAGGAAGCCTGACAAAGAATCACTGCATTTGGAGGACGGTGCTGGTGAAGAGAAAGTCGGTACCGTGGACTGCCAACGGGACAAACAGATCTGTGTTGGAAGAAGTGTGGCCCGAGGGCTCCTGCGAGGCAAGGAGGGCAAGACTTCATCTGACCTGCTTCGGCCATGTTGTCAGGAGAGACCAGCCCCTGGAGAAGGGCAGCGTGCTTGCACCAAATCTAAAACCCCAAACTCACTGTCGATGCTGACTCACAGCCACCCTTGGGACAGAGCAGCCCTGCCCCGTGGGTTTCCCAGGAGGGAGCTGTGGATGGGAGCCGAGAGCCTCGTCTTTCTCCCACGGGGCGCCTGGTGGTTTTGAACTGTGGAGCTCGTGGTTCGTTGGTTACAAGTCGGTAACCTCTGTAACAGCATGTTCGTTGGTAGCAGCCACCCGACCAACAGAGGGGCAGCCAAAAGAGGAAGAACCATAACAAGGTGAATTGACACAATGACTGAAACCATGGGCTCAGACACAGGGTCACTGGCGCGAGGCTGGTGCAGGACTGGGCGGTGTGTCCTTCTGCTGTGCTCGGGGTCACTAGGGGTCCCAGCTGTCTCCATGGCACCAACACAAGAGCAGGCCTGCAAATATCGTTCTCCTTTTATTTTTATTTTTCTTTAACAATAGGTGTGTTAGTCTAACTGAGAAACAAATTCATAGACACGTATGTGTGTAAGAAAGAGCTTTATATAAAGAGTGATTGCATATTACAACATCCCAGTCCAGTCCAGATCAAGTCCCTAAATCTGATATTAACCCATATATCTGATACTAGTTCATAAATTCCTCTGTAAACGCACACAGCCATGTAATAATGCTGGCTGCAGAAAGGTCACCGGCCAGTGAGATGGAAAGTCTTGGAGAGCCAGTGGCAGTGGAAGACAAACATCTGACCCCTCCAGCTCCAGGAACCCTGGCTGCTATCAGTATGTCTTCATGTGGTTTGTCAAGAGGAATGTCTCCCAGGGAGTGTGCTTGTGTCCTGCCTCCAGTGAGCTATCAATCTCTGTTGCACCTCCAAATGAGGTCATCCAGCTTCGACCTGATGGACAGGTTACACTCCACCCCTTTACTCTTAATAGTCTCAAGTTGACACCAGAGTACGAAACTACCACAATAGGAGAGGTGACTTTTCTTGTCTTCATTTTATAAATTAAAGACCCTGAGATCCACAGAAGGAGGATATCCACAATATCCTCCCAGATTCGGTTGCTTTATGGTGGAGTTGGCTGCGCCTCGAACCAAGTCCTCTAGCTCTGGGATGCAAGTTCTCAGCCACTGCCTGGGAGGCCCCTCACAGAGAAAACCCACCGAACCCAAACTCAGTGCCAGCGAGCCAATGCCACCTCATAGCCCCCCCGCAGGGCAGGGCAGCACTCCCGTCCCTGGGAATTTCTGAGACTGTAGCTCTTCGAGAGAGTAGAAAGCCCCATCCTGTCTCCTCAGCAACAGCTGGTGGTCTCGAACTGCTCACCTTGAGCTTAGCACCCCATGTGTGACCACTCCACACATGGCCACAGGGCCCCAGAAAGCCGAACCAGGATGGAGGACTCGCACTCTGAAAGACCAGGGAGACAAGGAGGGAGCCAGCCTCACCAGGGGAGGGGAGGGGCACCCGTGAGAGCCTGCCTGCATTCCCTGAAAACGTCTCCTCATCCACTCTTGGCATTTCCTCCACCACGCCAGCCTCGAGCTTCTGGACCCTCTGGCTCCATGGCCTCGCACACCCCCTCTGTGGCCCCGCGGAGTCTGCAGCCGCCCTGCCCGCCCGGCAGGTGCCCAGACCGACCGTGTGGAGGCAGAGGCAGCCAGCCTTGCTGGCTTTGGCCAAAGGAGTCATCACAGCTCTTTGCTTAATAAGGCCTTTAAATTATCTCAATAAAGAGGAGGCTAAACACTTAACCGCGGTGGAGAGTGCTTTATTGATTGGAGGAGAGGCTCTGGCAGGCCTGCCTGCCCGAGGCTGAGCGGGAGCCGGGCCAGCTGGGTCCCCGGGGGCAGCTGGGGGGTGTGAAGTGCTTAAGAGTTTCTCCGAGCTCTGGAGAGCACCGGCACCGTCCCAAAGTCCTATCGGCGCTTGAAGGGCACAGAGGGAGAGCTCGTGGTCCCCGCCAGACACAATGTGGCCCGGGGGTGGGCGGGGGGCAGACAAGAGTAGACATTTAAAGATATCAATACATATAGGTTATAAAAATAAAAAATATCGTCAAGGGGAGAACACAAAACTCCTGACTGTAAAAGAAAACCTCACTGCCATCTCGTAGCGACCGTTCAAGGGCAGGGTAGAACTGCCCCTGTGAAGTTCCGAGACGCTGTCTCTTTCCGGGAATAGAAAGCCTCAACTTTCTCCCGCAGAGTGGCCAGGGGTTTCAAACTACTGACCTTGCAGATAGCAGCCCAGTGCCTAACTTCTATGCCACCAGGGTATCTGTGGGTGTAAGGGGGCCTTGTACGTTCTCGACCTCCCCCCTGAATAAACAAGCGGTGGGCTGTTGTTGATGGTTTTCACGCTGAGATCTTGTTGCTCACCTCCTTAGCATTCCTCCAAGGTTCTCCGCGGCACTGGGGAGACACCAGCCCTCCTGGCCGGCCCGTCTGCTTCCTCAGCCTCCTTCTGTCACGCCCCTGCTCACTGCCTTCCAGCCTCCCCCGGCCCCTGGCCCTCCCTGCAGCATGCCCACCTCCTTGCTGTCTCAGCCCCACCCCCGGACTTTGAATTCCCTCCACCAGGAACGCTTGTCCCCGGTGTTTTGTGGGTCTGGGTCCTTCCCCGGCATGCTGTCCTTTCTAAGCCCCCCAAGCCCCACGCCCTGGCACCTGAGAGCCAAAACACACTGCCTTTGAGTCCATTCCTTGGAGTCCGAGTAGCACTGGCTCGTAGGGTCCCCCCACGGCAAGCCATGACAGAGAGGAGCAGGCTGCCTCCTCGCTCTGCCGCGGGTCACATGGCGAACTTCCCTAGGTCCGTGACGAAGCGCTTTAACCACCGTGCCACCCGGGAGCCTTCCACCAGGCACCCAATCCCACAGTGGGGTCTCAATGGGGCTTCCTGGACTCAGCCAGCCTCACCTTTCTTGGGAGATGCTGGCTGCCTCCTTGGAGGGGGACACTCCCCGCGCGGAAACCAACGCTCGGCCAGGCACTTCAGCAGCCGCCGTCTCATCTGTCCTCGTCACAGAAAGCACCACGAGCCCTGTGCTCCCCGGTGGGCCTCTACTTGTGCATGGGCTCCCTTAGCTTCGATGCTGGCTCCGTGAACGTGAGGAGCCCCCCCTCCCCGGTTTGGGTCACTGCCAGGTCATGCTGCAGCACCTCATGCACATAGTAGACCCTCTAAACAACTAAATGGGCCCCCCCTCCCTCAAGCACGTAGTAGGTCCTCTAAATGACTGAATGAGGTAAGCTAAAGGCTGGCAGCAACACTGGCTTGTTGCACAGGTTGCGTCAATCGCTCCCCCCATCCCCCCTCTCTCTCAGATACGGAGACATGGTGCCCAAGACCATCGCAGGGAAGATCTTCGGCTCCATCTGCTCCCTGAGCGGCGTCCTGGTCATCGCCTTGCCGGTTCCCGTGATTGTTTCCAATTTCAGCCGGATTTACCACCAGAACCAGAGAGCCGACAAGCGCCGGGCACAGAAGGTAACCCTCGCTCGGACAGACCCGGGGCTGGAGCATGAGAGGGCTCAGAAGGGCAGCTCCACAGAGGGGCCTGGACCTCTGGCAGAAGTCCCATGGCTGGGGTGGGAGTCACTGAGAGTCTGTGCTCAGGTAGCCTCTGGCTTGGAGAGTAAAGCAGGTTCGTGCCACGCCTGCCCAGCGTCGGGCATTCCAGCCCCAGCCAGTTTGCCGCACGCCTTGATTTCACCACAGGGGCGTTGTCTCCCCTGGGGTACTCTGGATGCCCCCTCCACCATCTCAGCCACAGCTGGTCAGCCTCTGGGATGCCTCCCTCTTCCAGCCAAGAGCTTTCTGGGAGAGCAGAATCTCTTTTTCTTATCCTACAATACAAAGCCCAGCGACAAAAATAAGCATGAGGGGATGGTGGCCACGGAGAACACGATGCAAAGAAAACGTTCTGAGGCCACAGGCTCAGGGATAGCCACACACCAGCCCTCCCCCACCTGGAGGGTGTCCTTGGCATGGGGCCCACTGCTGCCTGGGCTGGTGGGAAAGTGGCCATCCCACCTGAGGAAAGGGCTCCGTGATGTCCAGCAGACGCTGGGGGCCTTTTCCAGGGCAGGCAGGCGGTGGGGGGACATTTGGCCACAGGAGGAGGGACGATGCCTGTGGGTTGAGAAGGCAGCCTCCCTGAGCACCCCATGGCCTCCTTATCCAGAACAACTCCTCAGCCCCGCCAGCTGCCCTTCATGTCCCGGGGAAGGCTCCTGGGTCTGTAAGAATGATTTCAAACAACCTTGCCACTGAGCCCATGCGGCCGGCAGCTCCCCCGTGCGCTGCAGATGTGCTGCTGCGTGTGGCGGGCCTCCGTGGCTCTAGTCTTTGCAGAAGCAGACCACCAGGCCTTTCTTGCATGGTGCCTCTGGGTGGCCTCAGACCACCAACCTAGCACAAACTGTGGGACACCATTCAGAGACCGGGGATGGTTTGGTGAGAGTGACTTTCACGAGAGGTCCGGGTAGGTACGGATTCAAGGACAGGTGGGAGTCAAGAGCAGCATCCTGGGTGTGGGGCCTCCATCCCTCCATCCCAGTGGGCAGCGTGTGTCAGAGCCTGCCAGGGCACAGTGGGCAGAAGGAACTTGCTGGAAATGTTGGCTGAGGGCGTCCTTGGATTTCAACTCCTTATTCCGTTCATTCGTTCGTTCTTCTGTCCACAAACCCTTCTTGAGTACCTGCTCCATGCCAGGCCCCGAGCACTGCCGATGGCCTTCCCCGTGCAGCGCTAACTCCCACCTGGCAGGCCTTCCTTGGTGTGTGAAAGGAATCTGGAATCCCACAGGCGGTCTGTGTGTGGGAACTGCAGCTTAGAAACTAGCTCTGAGATACCTGCTTCCTCCTCCTCCTCCCCCTCCCCTACCCCCCTGCCACTGAGTTGATTCTGACTCATAGTCACCTTGTAAGACAGGTCAGAACTAGCCCTGTGGGTTCCCGAGACAGTCAGAGAGACTCGTCTTTCTCCCGCAGCAGGCCTGCTGGATTCGAACTGCTGATCTTGCTGCTAGTAACTCACGATGCCGTCAGGGCTTCTCACCTCCAAAGTGTAGGGCCGGAGAATTCCAACCCCGTCCCAGCAGACCCCATTCTGTGCATCCTGGTGGTCACTTCCTGTGTGCCTCGCAGTCTCCCTCTGCCCCAGACCCCGATTGATGCCTCGTCACCTGGACCTGTGACATCACCAGCTGCCTTCCTGGTGTCCTTAGCATCCCTTCCCTTCCTACCTCTTTACCCAAGGTCAAGGTTTCCCCAGCCCCAGAAATAGAAGTCTTATCTCTCTCCCTGCTTAAGTCAGCTGACAAATTTGAACAATATCTAAATTCATTATCCTCTCCTAAATAAGGGACAGAGGAGACAAGCGGGGCTCCTTTCCAAAGCCAGGAGTCTGAGGCTCTGAAAACACAGGGATTCTAAAAGGGCCCCATCCTGAGGAGCGAGGACTGAGCAGGTCAGGTTTAGAGGCTTCCTCAGCCTCACAGACTAGCCCCTGGCTGCAGCCTCTCAGGTGACAAGCCCATTTGTCCTGGGCCCTAGGGAGCTTCCCAGCCACCTTCCCCTCCCTCCCCACACCTTCACCTACTTCCTTCCCCGACCATCTCACCCGCTGGCGTTTTGCCACTGCAAAGAATATCCCCTCGGACATATCCCTCGGGGTTTTATAAAACTCGTCCAGAGTGAGTAGCACCCAGAAAGTAGAAGCTGTGGCCTATTGCACCCTGTAGCAGCTGGAGGTGAGTGTCCCTCCCTCCCGGGTCCTTCCTCTCTCGCCCTCTCCCTTTGAAAGCAGAGTCAATATTTACAGTGCCTTCACCCAGTCTGGAGACGTCTGCTCAAGGTTGCGCAGCTCCGTCTCGCTCACCTTGAGCTTTTTTGGAGGGGAAGAAAAGGCGCTGCCTGCTGCCAGCACGGAGAGGCAAGGCAGACAGGTCCAGAGGGCTGGGAGAGCCGTGGAGATGGGCGAGTTCTCCGGCCAGGCCCGGCCCCGGGGAGATGGAACTGTCACAAGGGAACACTTCCGGCCACTTGGCGTCAGCGTGAAAGGCAGGCTCCAGAAGTGGTGGTGTCCTCCTCCCTCCACCCTGACTAGTTTGCCTGGGATTGTTCTGAGAATGATGCCAGTTACTTAGAGGGACTACGTCCTCTGAGCCAGTGAGTGGAGGTCCCAGTGGGGGGGAGGGGGGGGAGCGGGGGGGAGTGGTCTTTCCCTGAATCTGCTGCCTGCCCCTAATCTCTGTGGATCTGTGTGGTGATGTGTGATAGAATACAGGCCAGCAGACCATTGTTAAGTGTCCCAGTCAGCCATTAACCGCACTCAGCATGCCGAGCAAAGAAGACCTGATGGTATAGTGGTTACACGTGGAGCTACTAACCAAAAGGTCAGCAGTTCAAAACCACCAGCCACTCCACAGGAGCAAGACAAAGCTTTCTACTCCCGTGAAGCATTACAAGATCCACAGGGACAGGTCTGCCCTGTCCGATAGGGTCACTCTGAGCGGGCATCGGCTCAAGGGCAGTGAGGAGGAGGTGCAGCCAACCCCACTCTCTAATCCAACACGCTCTTCCTCACCCCAAACAGAAACGCAGTGGCCCCTTCCAGTCATCACGTCCCGCTTCCTCCACGGGAGTTGTCGGCTCTCCAAGCCCCCCTGCCATGCCTAAACGTGTGTCTCTCTCCACGCCTGCCAATTCATACAGGCAGGAGAGATAGTCTTGGTCTTTTCGAGTCTGACTGACTTCACTTAGCATCATGCTTTCAAGGTTGGTCCGGGCCACAGCAGGTCTCAGCTCTCCGTCCCTCTGTGTGCCGGAACAGCTAGTCCTGTGTAATGGGGAGTGGTACTGAGATCACTGCCGTCACTTGTGATTGTAAGACCACACACACACACAGAGATCGTTGCACACTTTGTTCAGCTTCCCATTGGTAACATTTTGTTTAAAAACAAACAAAGTCACGGAGTCAATGCTGACAAGACTAACTCTTTATGAAGTCGAGAGCCAGCCTGTCCTTTCTCCCCATTTTTAAAAAACTGTGGAACACGGACCCTGATGCAGGCGACTCGTGTGTGTGTGTGTGTGTGAAAGAGAGAGAGATTCTGTGTCAGTGAGAGAGAGAGACATACAGACAGAGACGGAAGTTCTGTGCAGTCTTAGCACATGCGCAGGTGCACACAGCCCCCACCACAGTCAAGGTACTGGCTCCCCCTGCAGCCATCACCCTTTGGTAACCCCAGACAAGCCCCTAGGCCCCTTTATCTGTCTTCCACTTATGCAATGTTTTCACTTTAGCAATTCCTATGTAACCGCAGGAGACTGGCTCTTTTTCACTCGGCAGAAGCCCTGGAGATGCGCCTGGTTGGGGAGTGCACCCAGAGCTCGTTCCTTTGGGATGGCCGAGTCGGGGGGATCCCAGAGAATAGACAGACGCACCGCAGTTTGCCCCTTGGCCTGGTGCAGAACGGGTGGCATGGTCGGAGGCTGGGATTTTGAATGGAAAGCTGTGATAAGCGTGCCCGGGTGAGTTTGGCTGTGAGCACTGGCCTCCAGTTGCCTTTACGAGCATGTCCTTGCTTGTGTTCTCTGGGTCCCTCCAGCGCTCTCTCTTCCTCCTCACTCTGCTTCTCTGCCTCTCCCAGGAAAGACCGGCAAGGACTCCTGGCCAACGGCATTTGCGGGCCCATGGCCACCAGGGCTCATTGTGCTGGCCGCTCAGGATGGGTAGAACTGTGGTCTCAGGAGCGGTTGCCAGGGAGCACCAGCCTCCCTGCCCCCTGCAGTCTCTACCCCTGCTGAAAAGGCAGCATCCTGGGCTTCATGGAGGTTTCAAAATCGTTTCCCAACTGAAGTTGAATTCTGGGCAGGAGGAAGAGGTTCCGGAAGTCACGCTGGATAGAAGACTCAGCCTTACTGGACTCCCTTGCCCTTGATTAAATCACGTCCCTCAAGCCTTCCACGTTCTTGTCTTTCAAAAAGCCTGGCTGATCCTGAAGCCCTAAAGAGAGACTCTGACGTTGTACTTACAGCCGTGGAAGAAGGTGACTTTGGCCAGTCCACAGAAGGCTTGAGCCCGTGATAGAGAGCACCCTCAAGGTGATACCCACTCATGGCATAGCTGTTAGACTCCGTAGAACAGACTAAGCCCTGGTCCGGGAGCACCCTCCCCATTGCTGGCAGGGTCCACTCCCCTGTCGCAGCAAGTCTGCTAGTCCACCTCACCAAGGAGCAATCCCATCCTCGTTGGCCTCTACCAAACATGATGCCTTCATCTAGTAATTGACCCTTCCTGATGCCACGGCCGAAGCATGTGAAGGGCTGGCTTTCAGAAGTAGACCACGGGACTTCCCTTCCGAGTCTGGAAGTGCCCGTGAACCCTGAGCACGTGGGGGAACTTGGCCAGGATTTGAAATAGCCAAACTCAGGGCCACATGGAAGCCACCCTAGTTGACAAGCAACTGACATGTGGTCAGTGGACCGAGCCCAGGGCCAGGGCTGACCGAACTTAGACTTTCCAACTGACTCTGCCTAACACGCTTCCTTCCTCAGCTCTCACAACTCTTCTCGAACGCTGTCGAACACAGGGAAGTTCTGTACCAGGTTCCAGACACCAACATCGCCATCCCTGCCCGCCGGGCCCTCAGAGCAAGCCAAAGAGCTCCGTCCCACATCCTGTGCCACGTACGGCCCTGTCGATAGTTTGCAGACCTCTTTATCCTGTGGGGGAGGTGATTAAGCGATCCCGTGCATTTGATATGACAATCTGTTGCTTTAATAGAGCCCAGGGTAAGATAAGATTAAAAGAAGTGCCACAGAGGAGAACAGGAGGATCTTTCATCTCGAGAAAGTAATGAAGACAGACCCCAGATACGAAACCGGTCTGGCTCTAAGTGGGGCAATCAAATTATATAAGGCTATAATGAGTTTGGCACAATTGAGTTTCCATACGCAGCTCTCAACACCCGGTGCCCACCCAAAGCAATAACAGCCACATCTTCCAGTGGGGAGCGGCTCACCTGACTGCAATCCTGGAGCTGCGGGGAGGGCGGGCACGTGATTCCCCGGGAGCAGCACTGGCCTGTGGGCTGGATGAATGGCCTTTGCTCTAGAGAGCAGGAATGACGGGGCGGTTAGCCTCCTTTCCGTCACCCTCTACATCTCTCCTTGGAGAAGAGCGTCCTTTCTTGGATTTAGAGGCCAATCATCCAAACTCCGGGCCTAGGCCTCTTCCTCATCTCTGGGAAGGAGCAGAATTGTCTATGCAGGGAGACCTGGGAGACGTCCTGTGGAGGAAGGAGAAGGCATAGGAGACCCTGTTGCTTCTGGTGACAGCCTGAACTCCTGAGTCCCTGGCCTTGTTTGGGCAGATAAGCCAGCCCAACATGGCATTTGGAGGGGACACTGCCCCCTCTTGGTGACAAGGGGACAAGAGATGGCAAATGGTCACATTGTCCAGGATTCCTCTCCTGCACAGAGTCCATGCCGAGGTGATATGTGCACTTACCCAGAAGCCTCTGCACCTGGATGGTTAGTCCAGGTGGGCTCATCTGCTCCCGGAAGCAAGAGTCCAAAGCTGTGACCCGGGCTCTGGAGGCCACTTCGCAAGTTGCATTTTTTTTTTTTAACCAGCAGGTCCCCCTCTTCCAAGCCCTTTCTCCCAAAGACTCGTCCCTCTCTGCCCTCATTCATGCTGGGGCTGTGCTGCTGCCATGGTTACCCAGATGATGGTCATTAGGAAGAGGACAGCAGCTGGCATGCGCTGATGTCACCAGCGTCTCCTACTGCCTGGGCAAGCAGGAGAAGCAGCTGTGTCCCGACCCCCGGCTGCCCTCCCTCCTCAGGAGCCCACTCTACGAAGGTGCCTCACTCTAAAGCTGGGGAGACATAAACCCTAAGGGTCTATAGACCCTCCAGCAGCACCCTCCAGCAGCACCCTCTCTCACACAGGCCAGCTTGCTGGTTCCCGCAGCCAGGCATGACAAACCCGTGACCTGCACATGCAGAAATGCGCTCCCAATGATGGCATGAATCAGACATGCACTCTGTCCCTGGGAACAGATTTGGGGACCTCAGGAGATGCACACACAGAGATGGGAAGGAGGGTGACAATCTGAAGCCTCTGAAAGGTCTGGCAGCCTGCCCCCCAAAGACCTCGGTTCTACTTTGCACTCAAAGACACACACCCCTTGAGTGGAGACCAACAACTAGCCACAGACCCCTACCCCCACCCCCGCTGGGCTGGGCAGAGGCAAAGGGATGGGGCCGAAAACAAAGCAAAGCCCTCCCTCTCGAATGGAGGCAGGAGGAAGCGACAGAACACATACTACATCCATGCTAAGTGCTGAGGGAGGGGGTTGTTAAGACGTGTGGAAGGTCCGGTGTGTCCACTCCTTGCTTTTCTCTGAAGTAACTGGGTGTGGGTGCCCACTGTATGCCAAAGCCTGCACTGGGCAGCGGAGGAGAACTGGAAGAGCTAGGACACACAGCACAGAGAAGCACAGTCCACTGAGAGGTGGGACCTCCGCCAGGCGGAAGGAGCAGCACAGACCCCCCAGAGAGGCAGCGCACAGGAAGGGCAGGGAGACCGCTCACTGGCATCGAGGCCATTCTCACTCCTGGCACCCTAGTAAGACAAAACAGAACTGCCCAGTGACAGTGCCCAGGCTGTAAACCTTCACGCAGGCAAACATACAGACCACCTGGGGGCTTGAACCACTGACCTTCCTTTAATGCCTCAAGCCACATACTCCCTGATACCAGCAGAGAGAACTCTGGCGGATGGGGTTCCTCCTGCCAGGGTGACTCCCCAGCTGGAGTGAATAGGGGGAATCTCTGGGAACTCTGGTCATGCCCTAGTGACCCAGGGAAGCAGCAGCCCCCTGGCCTGGCTCGCCATACCTCACACCGTGGAGCCTATCCCCACAGGAGCCGCTCACTCCCGCTGGTTTTGCCAGGCCCACTGGCTCCGTGTGCCCGGGGCCTCCCTCACTCTTGCGTTCTCTGCCAATCACAGAAGGCCCGCCTCGCCAGGATCCGAGTGGCCAAGACAGGCAGCTCCAACGCCTACCTGCACAGCAAGCGTAACGGACTCCTCAACGAAGCCCTGGAGCTGCTGGTGGGTGCTTGCGGACCTGCTGGGGGCAGAGGCTGGGCGGGGGGATGCTAATCTCATCCATCTCAGGGCGCCGACACTCCTGCCCCCGCAGCCCTGAGCAAGACAAGTTTCCACACCTGCCCCAGGCGGCCCCCGCCCCATCCAGTTCTGGTTCAAGGGCCCCAGGCCAGGGACTCCCATGTCTGTGCTGACCCTGAAGTCTGGTTCCCCCAGCACCCTTCCCACCTTCTGTAAAGAACTGAAGGAGCTGGGGGGGGGGGGGGGAGAGGGACATGAGAGATAGGGGACTCCCCCCTGAGACTCAGCCGCTCTTCTCTTCCCAGGGCACCCCGGAAGAAGAGCACATGGGCAAGACCACATCGCTCATCGAGAGCCAGCACCACCACCTGCTGCACTGCCTGGAAAAAACCACTGTGAGTGCCAGCTCGCGGCCCACTCCGGCACCCCTGAGCCCTGGCCCCTGGCAGAGGTTGTACGCACATCCCCTCACCCTTGAGCCCGAGCTCCGGAAGTGAAAGCTGCCTGTGCCCTTCAGAGCCATAGGCTGCAGGGTGGTAGGGGGTGGCCCAGGAGTGGGCGAGGTCATCGGAGTGAGAAGGGCCGCTCTGCCCTGCAGCAGAGCCAAGTCCTGCCCCTTGGCTCCCTCCCCAGCGCACACCAGTGCCCACAACCCAGGTCCCGGAGACAAAACAGGTAACGGCGCCACCTGTGGGTGTCTCCACTCCACTGGGCACCACCCTTCACATCTCAGGCCGAATTTGACCTAGACAGTGACAGGACAGGAGAGAGGGACATCCACTGTCGCCCGGCCCCTGGCGCTCTGTTAATGCAATCTGTGAGTCCCTTCGATCCCTCCACTCCTCGGAGCAGGAAAAGTCGATGGAGACCATTGCATCTGGCACGCCAGCCAGTTGTTCTCAGTCCCGCCCCTTGTCAATCACCCTGCAGTTCCCAGGGAGTTCAGGTCCTGCAAGGTTGATTGTGACATAGCGCCATGGCTTAGAGTGCCATGGCTGGAATGTGGAATGATGCTTGTGCTTCCCCAAGAGACTTGAAAGGAAGGGCAGTGGGGCTACCCCTGGACCCTTGGTCAGAGCAGACAAGCCAGAGAGCAATAAAGTGAAGCCCTTCCCTGTTCCTATTAGAACCTCCCTGCCTGGAGAGCCTAGAGTCAGGGCTCAGCATACCAAGGAAGAATCTTCTACCTCCAGAGTTTCTATAGCTTGACTTTCCAATGTGGGAGACATAAATGTTCAAGAACTCTTAGCCTGCACCACCTGGGGATGCTGGGGTGCAAACCAGGTCCTCCCCAAGTCCTGGTTTCCAGGATTCACCCAGCACTGTCCAGCTTCACAAAGCACGTCTGCATAGCTATGATTTAGTTCAGGGACTTAACAAAATGCCAAAGGGATGGGCCAGCCCCGACTGTCCTTCCCAAATTGCATGTGCTGGGTGCGATGTGCAGATCCAGAGATTCCATGAACACTGGTGGGTTGAGGGGCTGGAATGTTGGCATTGAACACTTTGGAACTGGGGGGATGGAATGCTGTCACTGCGGGGTGGAATGCTGAGTTTAAGGGGAAGGATGTTGGCTTGTGGGTTGGGATTACAGAGGGGGAATGCTGGGTTTCATAAGGGGGAGTGGGTTCTAGGGGTGAATGTTGGGATGGAAGAGGCAGGGTGAGGGGATTGGAATGCTGGGTTTGGGCGGGGTGTGCAGGAGCCAAGGGGTGGGATGCTGGGAGTCCGGTTGGTTCGTTGGTCTCCCAGGGTGGAATGCAGGGACCGAGAGAGTGAATGTCAGAACTGAGCTTGGGAATGCTGGAATGTACAATCAATGGTGTTTTTATCTTCTGTTGGCATGTTGTCCTGTAGGGGTTGTCCTATCTTGTGGATGATCCCCTGTTATCTGTACGAACCTCAACCATCAAGGTATAACTTTTTAAAACTTCAATCGATGTTGTCCCCCTCTGATTCTTCTGAGTCTGTGGAGTCTGCTCTTTTTACCTCTGGTCTAGTTCTGTGCATGTGCTGTTGATTCTTCGGGGCGGACCCTCCCTCTGCTGCCACGCCCAGCGCCAGCTCAGGCATCCAGTCCCCTGGGCCGAATCACCCGACTGCCTCTCCGGTGCCCTCTTTTGCCCTTCCCAGGGCCCTGGAGGGGTGGTGGAAGATGGTGCCAGTGTAGGCATCGTGTGAGGGCCCCTCTGTGCCCCCTTCCCGGCTTCATGGGGACTCCTGGGATGGGCTGTCAGGGCCGGTCTCTCTCTCTGCCCTCTGCTCTCCTGCTACTTCTCTGCAGACTTCTCCTCACTCTGGCAGCCTTGGCCACGCCCTTCATGCCCTTTGAATTGACTTTCCTCACCTCGGCCACGCATCCTTTAGCTGCCCCAGGTTCAGCCCTACCTCTTCCTGGCGGCCTCCCGTCAGGGCCCTGTCCACCTCCCCTCGCTTCCCATGCTACACCTGGCTGGGGGCTCCTATGACTCCAGGTATGTGAAGGATCCATAGCCCATCATCCGAGTGGGGGAGGGGCGGCAAAATTAGATCATATCCCCTCATGACCATTAACAGCAACACTCTCGCAGTTCTGTGGATATCCTGGGACCCTTTACAAGCTCATGTCTCTCTGCGGACTCTCTCCCACGAAGGCCAAAACAGACAGCGTGGCAGCGTATCCGCACCTCATAGACAGCGGCAACTTGCCTGCCGCCTGCCCTCGGTGTGGTGAAAGGGGAAGCCCTCACAGCCGGCCAGCTCTCGTGGACACTCCATCCCCCCTGATCTTGGGCGTCCTTAGCTCCACGCTTTGGGCGGGGTGTGGCCGCATCACCCATTTCACAAGTGCAGCCCCCCACCCCCACCCCTTCAGCCCCATGGCCAAGGCTGCCAAGAGAATTCTCCTGCGTCCTCGCCCGCCGCCGCCGCCGCCGCCGCCGCCCGCGGGCTCTCCCCGCTCCTGAATGTTGACCTGGGCTCCAGGTCCCTGGGCGGCCTTCCTTTCCCACGCCCAGCCCAGAGAGAGGCAACCATACCAAGTTCAGGGGGGCTCACCGCCACCCTCCCTTCTGCCTCCCTCAGAACCACGAGTTCATTGACGAGCAGATGTATGAGCAGAACTGCATGGAGAGCTCGATGCAGAACTACCCGCCCACCAGAAGCCCCTCGCTGTCCAGCCACCCGGGCCTCACCACCACCTGCTGCTCCCGCCGCAGCAAGAAGACCACGCACCTGCCCAACTCCAACCTGCCGGCCACCCGCCTGCGCAGCATGCAAGAGCTGAGCACCATCCACATCCAGGGCAGCGAGCAGCCCTCGCTCACGGCCAGGTGGGTGGCTCCCG
>PVJH01017425.1:0-47874 GCA_004026705.1 Nesogale talazaci | reverse complement strand
GCCCCGGTCTAAATATTCCTTGTCATATTTAGCTCAAAAGTACAAACGTGGTTTTGAGCTATATGTGCCAGAGACCCACTGACTCTTCTGACATGTTACAAATTCAGCACACTTCTCTGTGGCTTTGGAAAATATTCAATTTGCCTATCTTTGTGATAAACAGTTTCCATTAAAAAGAAGTCCACTTTAGGGAGACTGCCGAGAAGGAAAAATATAGATCACCTCCCCTGATGGTGGGAGTCGTCTGACTCAGGCTGGGGTGACCCACATGTCATTGGCCTTAATGGCACACGGTTCCTATATACACTGTCACTTTAAGTGGTCACTAGTAAGTTGTCAGGAAATGTTTCACTCAGATATTCCTAACATTTAGGTTTAGGTAGATTCCAACACATTCTTTTTATGCCTCCCACATAGTTTTTAATGTGTGCAATGCATTGAATTGCTATTCCAATTTTCCATCATTTTACTTAAGGGACACTGAGTACTCAGTAACAGCTTTTTGCAAATTGATGCTTCAGAACTTTTTGCTTTTGACCATTAATTTCAACCCTTGAAAATTAGGCTGAGTAATGACTGGCATTTTTCTTTTTTATTTGATAGAAAAGAGAGAGCTTTTTCGATCTGGTTTCACTCTTCTTCAGCTTATTTCTCTTTTCTATCGCTCTTTCTTACTTTTTTGCAGACAAGATACTGCTGTCATCCACAATGACCGCTCACATGTAGGCAAAATGTGCCATGTCCTTAGCTTGGTATTGTTCTCATGATTTGGATTCGGTTCTTCTGATTATATTGTCGTTGTGGACCATCAAATCGCTTCTGATGCAAAGGGGACAGAATGGGGTTGTCCCATGCAGGTGTCCAGGCTATAATCTGTACAAGAGCTGATTGTCAGGTCTTTTTCCTATGGAGTTGTGGACAGGTTTGGATAACAACTTTCCTATTAAAATCCGGTGTTTTACCTGTAAGCATTCAGGGCTCTTATCTTAGGAAGGTCGGATGAAGGAGCTGGGCTGATTAAATTCAAAGAACTGGTTTACAATCCGCAGTTCCATCAGAGATTTACTTATAAACAAGGCCCATAGGCAGATTCCCAATAGAAAGCATGTTTTATCCATGACCAGGATATTAAGATGAACAATTCCTAGTAGTCGCACACACCTGTTTAAAATTGGCAGGGTCAGAGACAAGAATATACATTAACGCTCATATAGATAACATTTATGGAAGACCAAAGAAGAATCATTGCATTTGAATTACGGTGCTGGTGAAGCATATTGAAAGTACAATGGACTCAAGAACAAACAAATCTCTCAGAAGTGCAGCCAGAATGCTCCTGACATCCTTTGGACACGTTGCCCGGAGGGATCAGTACTTGTTCTCACTCTCGCAGCCATTGAGTTAATGTTTCCTGTGGGAGAAACTCCTGTGGGCTTCCAAGGCTGTAAATGTTCAGGAGAGTAAAAAAACGTCATCCTTCTCACTTGGAGGTGCTGGGGTTTTTGAACTGCAACTCATGAGAACAGGATCCCAACACTGACCCGTGGCATTCCCAGGGCTCATACATCGGTGTCCTGCCAGCCCCGGAGCTCCTAGCTTCTTTTCATCTGAGCTTTTCAAGTCCTGACTCACCTCTTTTCACCCCCAATTTCCCTGTGCTGTCAGCAGCTTTAGAGGAGTCCTCCTGATGCAACGGGGTTACTCACTCGCCTGCCAACCACAAAATCAGCAATTCAGACCCACCAGCCACTCTGCAGGAGGAAAATGAGGCTTCCTTCTCCCCCAAAGATTTACAGCCTCGGAAATCCACAGGGACAGTTCTGCTGTGTCTATAGAATTGATGCAATGGCAGTGGGCTTGGTCCCTGGTGCCTGATGTTTGATCAGCCTAGTGTATCTAAGCACAAGTTCAATTCACACTCCAGCAAACAGCCACCCACTGGCCCTCCCTCCATCGAATGTTAGGAAATAGGTCCCAGGGAAGGACCTGGTGGAGCTGTTTGAGCAAGGTATTTTGCACAGGTTGCTAGAAGGGAGTGGATCCTGGGAAAAACATAGTAACAGGAAGTCCAGAGGGGAGTCCCTTAAAGTCCTAGATCCAGGACATAGGAGAATCTTGAGTGTTCTGGATATCAGAGTGTTTGGGTTAGAACACTGTCACCAGCAAGTCGATTGATTGTTGTGAGGTGCTGCCTTTGGGAACTGATGTACAAAAGAATTAAATCTTGCCTCTCACAACAGAAAGCGTGTTTGAGCTCCTTGTTGAAGGCCGTCCTCTTTTCCACTTAATTGACAGAAGGTGATGTCCTTCTCCAGAAACTTGACTCTAATAAGGTGTCCAAAGCCTATGAGACAAGTCATCCTCTCTTCTAAGGATCATTCTGTCTGTGTTTCCTCAAAGACAGATTTGTTTGTTCTTGCAGCATTCCGTGACATATTAAAAATCACTACCACCATAATCCAAATGGTGACTTGGGGAAAAAGGCATTAGGGTAATGAGAGGTAATAAGAAGTCTTGAGGGATTTTACCTGAGACCACAAAAGAAGCCTGATGAACTTCCCTGCTCCACAGACAAATCATATTGGTAGAGAATAATTTACTGTACAGAATTCATTCTCTCCCCCTTCACCCCTACTCCTCACATATAATCTCTCCCTGAACCTCCACTCTACCTAGAGAGCTTTGAATACATTGTCAAATTCTGGCTTCTGACTCTCATTAGTCATGTTTCATTCAACTTCTGTTAAGATTTTTTTTTATAAAAATCATTTTATTGGGGCTCATACAGCTCTGATCACAATCCATACATACATCCACTGTGTCAAGCACATTTGTACATTTGTTGACATTTTCAAAACATTTTCTTTCTACTTGAACCCTTGGTGTCATTTTTCCTTCCCTCCCTAACCCTCCCTTCCTCGTGAACCCAAGATATATTTTTTAAAAGCACAATAAAGTTGACTCATTTTAATCAAATACATTTATGTTGGCATTCTTGGGATTCTCCTGAGTTATCTTGACTAGGCTTATTAGGCCCATTCTTATAAATTTCTTGGATTTATTTATGCCTACTCTTTGTTTTCTTCACACTCAGTAGGCCTATTCTTACACATTGATGATCTCATCTAATGAGCAAACTTTCTTAATCATGACCATAATTTACCAAAAATATTTCATTAGTTACCAAGGCCTTTAATTCTTTGCAATTATTTTTTAATAAATACTTCATACAAATTTCTCAGCAACATGAATACCTCCAGTTCATTTCAATGATTCTTAAAATTCATCATGCACCAGAGTCAACTCAATAGATGGACAAATTGCTACACTCATCCTGTATTTTATGGTTCAATACATTTCAGAGGGTGAAGTTTGGGAGCAGTGATAATTTGCATTTCTAATGAATTTCCTGCTGATGTTGATGTTGCTGGTCCAGAGATCACATTTCCAAGAAATATTACCCTCTTGGCTTCCTTTCTTTTAATCAGCTTTGAATCTAGCACAATGTATAACTCAACCCCACCATCTGATGAAATTGCCCTGATCAGAGTCACCAATGTTCTCGTAGTTTCTAAATCTAATGGCCACTTTTCAAGCTACTTCCAAAGATTATGATCTGTGACATAATAGATCATATATTTCTTCTATATTCCTTCTTCTTTGAATTTTTTGTGTCATAGCTTCTGTTTCTTCTTCTACTTCTCTGGATTCTGTACTTTCCTTGTTGCACTTTCAACGTGGGAGGTATATAGCCTACATGTATTCTTTAGATGTTAGGACCATTCACTCATCTTTCTAAACTGGAGCCCCATGGCACCTTCTCAATGAACCCACTCCCTTTTTCTGCCCCAGAAATATAGAAGCCCTTTTTTATTTTCATTCTATCATATCACAGGAGATTTGTGGCAAAATGGTTAAGTACTCACTCCCTATTTGAAAGAAAGTTAAGCAGCATGTGTGATCAAGAGGGGCCAAAGGGAGCAGGTATCAAGCATCGAAGAACAAGAATCACATCATTACGAATGAGGGGGAGAGCAGGGTGGGGACCTAAGGCCCACTGGTGGGTAATTGATCACCCCTTTACAGGGGAGTCACGGGCGGGGGGGAGATAGACCTGTCAAGGGGCAGATGCGAAGTGATGATGCATACACATTTCCTCTAGTTCCTGAAGTCTTCCTTTCCTGCAAACATCATGGTCCCAACTCTACCTTACAAATCCAGATGGACTGGAGAAGGTACACTGGTGGAGAGGGGAGCTGGAGATATGTGGAGACCACAATGGATGAGCCCCTTCGGACCAGTGGTTTGATTCGGACCAGTGGCTGGAAGGGTAGAGAGAAGGTGGGGTGGAGAGAAGGAACCAACTGCAAGGATATATACATAAGCTCCTATTTGAAGCATGGGCATCAAAGGAGTGGGTTGGGGGAGAGGTCAGGCAGGGTAAGATATGACAGAACAATAATAATGTATAAAGTATCGAGGGTTGGTGGGAAGGAGAGAGCAGGGGAAGAGGGGAAGGGATGGAAAAGCTGATGCTAGGGGCTCAAGGGAAAAGGCGGACGATTGGAGAATGATAATAGCAGCAGACATATGAAGGTGCCTGGCACAGTATGTTTATTTATGTATTGTGAAAAGCGATGTACAAGCCCTCAATAAAATGATTTAATAAAAAAAGAAATAAAGAATGGTGAGCAGTATCCACCCACCAGTGGCATCATCACCCACTAGTGGCAATTTGCTCCTATAAAGATTTCCATCCCAAGACACCCTACAGGGAACTTCTGTCATGAAAAATAATGATGTGTCCAGAAGGACTCAATGGCACATGAGACACCCTCTTTAGACAGTTAGTAGTCCATTCAGAGCGCCTGTAATAGGTGATGAATACCAGATTCTTTGCCATGGAGAATCTTGATCCATTTTCGTTTGGGTCTGTCAATTTTAGGGAAGTGTTGCATCGGGGACTTCCCTTGAAGCCGTCATCATTCAGAAAGTACCTCAGTCTCATTTTTTGGGACACAATAAAGTCAAAGCGTGTGAGGTAGGTAAGCTGTGGCAGATTGGGGGTGGGTAGGGTGGGGAATTCTCTGTGTGCAGATGCATGTCAGTTTCTGGGGACACCCTCTTCAAAAAGTATTTTTGCAGGTCAAGGAATGAAAAGGCAGCATGAGTACAGCCCCTGGATGCTCGAGCAAATGTTCTAGTTGCACTTTATTGAAAATATCTTCCATTTTGCATGAAGTTTTACAGGTGTAGCCTGCTCTTCCCTTTCTCACAAAACTCCCTACCTTCTTCATCACCCATTTCATCTCTCTTCCATGCTTTGGAAAAGGAGAATCTTTATCCAAAATGTTTTTTCCATTCCAGGTGTTCGCTGTGTCCTCTAGGCCCAAATCTTTGGCAACAAAGTCTGGAAGAAGGAAGTCCCCTCTCACCCTTGTTTACTGTTATCCAATTATACATGTCTCCTGATTAAGAGGTCCAGCCTGAGTCAGACATTGATCTTTGAGATGAGTGTGGGGGCCAGAGATGATAGCATGGTCCAAAAAAGAAAATATGCTGGTTAGCGTATTCTGTCAAAATAGATAGAATAATTCAATTCATCACACCTAACTTGAGTATACATACCGCGCAGACTGAAACTCTGAGATCCATTCCCAAAGTTCCCTTGCCTGTCACCGGTGTCACAGAGTTGGCACTCCGGGGATGTTGCCTGGGCAACAGCATCTTCTGACACAAAAGCAGTGTATGCCTACCATCTTGGGAAGAATCTCAAAGAGGGCACCCTGAACCCTTAATAGAATGTACCATTCAGGTTTAAGGTCAGCAGGTCTGAACAGGAGCTCTTGAAAAATCATTGTCTTCCTCCTTGAAAACTCTGTTTCTCCATATAACCCGGGGTCAGTAGCAGCAGTAAGGCTGCCAGCAGCAACCGCATATGTGCGATTCAAACTTCTCTCCATCTGCTTCCTCCTTAGGGAAAATCTAACTCTAAAATGACTTTCTAAGGGGAGGAAGCACAGCTGCTGTCACCACCATCCCTGTAGAGTCACAAGGAAGAAAAAAAAGAAAGGAAAC
Source organism: Nesogale talazaci (assembly GCA_004026705.1). Classification (NCBI taxonomy): domain Eukaryota; kingdom Metazoa; phylum Chordata; class Mammalia; order Afrosoricida; family Tenrecidae; genus Nesogale; species Nesogale talazaci. Next base: position 41,796 of record PVJH01017425.1, on the reverse strand, counting down.
AGCTTCCTCTCTCTCTCTCTCAGCGCTGGTTTCTCTTTGACACCTTCCACGTGGCAGGGATGATTCACTTGCTGCTGGGATGTGCTCTCCAACTGCATCTCCTTCACGGCTCTGGCTCCCACCCATTTGTCTTCTGGCCCTGGGAGCCAAGGAGACAGGCCTATTTCTATCTCCGACATCTGCGTTTCTGATCAGGTTGGTGTTTTAGGTCCATCTAAGATGAAGGAAGAGAGACTTACCCTTTCCCTGAAGGGGTGCTAACCTCTGCGTAAGGGACAGAGAGGTGTCTGGTGAGCACTGAAGTTCCTGAGACAGAAGGCTAAGAGTTCTGGGAGAGACTACTATGCTTGTCTTTGAGAATCCCAGCAAAATTCGGGCAACTAGAATATTGGCTGGGGTGGAAAACAGGAAAAACTTGACAAGTTCTTTATGATTTTACTCACAAAAAGAAAGAAAGAAAGAGAAGTAAAGTGGGGTGGGGCGATGGGTAGAAGAGTGCTATATGGATAAGATCATTTTTTTAAAAATTTCCCTAGCTCTGAAAATAAGGTTGTAGTCAGGCTGAATAATGTTAGGAGATTTGCTTTAGTTTACTCACCCTTTTGGAGTTTCTGGTTCTCCAAGGGAGAGCCAACTTAAAATATTCAAGTTTTATCATAACAGCTGTAAGATTCTAAAAAATATTTTCCAAGTACAAGAAAGAAAATTTAATTCTAATTTAACTGATGTTAAAGAAGGGCCTGGGTGTCTGTATTAAGTTATTCTCAGATGATTCTATTGTGCTTCAGGATGAAAAATGATGGCTTCAGCAGACATATTGTTTAAGATGTCTAGTTTAAGATTTACTAGTAAGTTCGAAAAATAATCTACTAAGTGGTGTCTTAGATTAAAATGTATACTGTGCCAGATTGTAGTTGGCATCTTTTATTTAATATCAAAATGCCTAGATCTCTTTCTCTCCTACCTACCCATATCTTAATGGTGTCCATTAAACACACACCATCTGAAGTTAAAGCTATAACAAGCCCACTCAAAGCAGACCACAGTGTCCATAGGGTATGCACAGAACATCAGGGTTTAGGGTGGATCTGGAAACAAAACTGAAATTATACATGGCAGGGGGCAAGAGCTGTGGTGCAGGTTAAACAAATCAAACATGTAAATTGATATGATTCAACCCAAAAATGAAATTTAAAAGCAGGTAGTCTGTCAATTTGTCATACTGTAGTGATTTTCATGCTTCTCTGATGCTGGAAGCTATGACCCAAGTATCTGAAATGCCAGCATGGTCACCCAGGGTGGTTGGGGTTTAATAGAGTGTCTACACTATGACAGACTGGAAAGACATGGTGGTCAACTTGAGAAACACTTGGGTGGGGAAGGCCTTGTGAATAAGAGTGGAACGTGGCATGATGCAATAGCTAAAAATGAGGCCCTCAAGTTGGAAACCACACACAATCCCCCAGTATTTTGAAGTCCATTCCTTCTCAGACCTCCCCTGTAGAAAAGAGGAGCAATTCTCTACAGTGTTTTCAAGGCTCTAAATCTTTTTTTTTTGGGGGGGGGGGGCATCACTGCCCTCTGGTGGTAGGAGTAGGAGGCCCAGCCTTTGCTCTGTGGAGCTGGAATCGAACCTCCATCCCAGTGGGCCGCAGTCCCACGCACAACCACTACGCCACCGGGGCTCAGCCCAAGGCTCTAAATCTTTACTGATGCATATCGTCACCTCTTTCTCCAAGAGAGATGCTGGTGGATTTGAACTGCCAGCCTTCAAGTTAACAGGCCAGTACTTCCCCAACTCACCACCAGTACCACTCCTCAGACAGGAAGATACTCCAAATAGGACTGAGATAGTGTGCCTTCTTCAAAATAGACTCAGCTGTAATGACATGGGCTGTGTGAAGCTTTCATGGCCTTCATTTGCTGATGGGGTACCACTTAAGCTAGAAGCACCCATTAGCAATTAAAAGATTAACTGTATGAAGGACAAATAAAAGAAAATTGAAAGTTGTCAAAAATGAAATGGGATGCTCCAAGATCAGTTTGTTCAACATTACTGTGGCAGTCACGTAAACTGGTGTCAATTTGAGGATTAAGAGTGTAGGGATGGAGTCTAGCCTGTCATTCTAGAGATAGCCAGTGAAACCTCTGTGTGTGGACAGCCTTCTCCTCTGAGATTTCTGGAAAATCTGATACTTCCTTCTTGGAAGCAGGAGACACTGAATCACTCTTTTGTCTCCCTTGGAGACACTCAACTGACAAGGCTGACTCTCTGTGAGACATGCCTGAGGAGAAGCCACATGGACCTACCCTGATACTACCAGACCTCTGAAGCTGGAGAAACCACAGAGACCTCTGCCAGAGCTGAGATGCATACAACGCCACTGGAGCCCAAGGTTTTCTACCCACTGGCCTGTGATGATTCTGCATTTGACATCAATCCATGTGTTTTGTGAGTCTGAAGAGGACTTTATAGATTGGTATTGGACATATGGGCTAATATCGGACTTATGACTTTGGGCTGAACTGAGTTGGAATATTTTCTTAAGGTACAGTTGCCTTTGTATATATATTTCTTTCTTATACAAATATAAATGTTTATGGATTTGTTTCTCTAGTCTACCCAGACTAACACAATTACTGAACTGAAAGAGACTGGTATTGACCATTCAGGATTGGACAGTTTTCCGGTCTACTATGCTGGGAATGAGGAACTGAAGGGGAATGATGTTGCATTCATTATCATAAAAAACATATCAAGGTTCTCTGAAGTACAGTGATGAAGTACCAGGTTGTCAGTGTATCTCTACAGTTACAAGGAGTACCAGTTGATGCAATGACTATATTAGTGTGTACTAATGCTCAGACTAGAGAAAATGATTAGTTTTTCCAACTGATACAGTGTGAAACTGATCTAATAGGCTATCAAAATGCACAGATAACTATTCATGATTGGAATTTGAAAATTAGAAACAAAGAAAAGGAATTGATGGTTGAAAAATATTACCTCAGTGAAAGAAAGCCAGAGTGGAAATTGAATAGTAGAAATTTATAGGACCCCATTACATATTATTCACAAATACTTTTTTCGACAACATAGATGACAACTATACACTTGGACTTCACTGGATGGAATATCATTCAGAACAAAGAGAGAGGATGATGGCAGAACAAAGCACCAATTGCTCATCTATAAGTTCAAATGAAAACTAAAGAAAATTAAAACAGGTCCACATAATCCAACATACGACTTTGAGTATATCCTACCTAAATTTGAAGACCATCTCAAGCATAAATTCAACACAATAATACGATGCTGACTCATAAGAGAAGACCAGAGCAGTTGCTGGGTGAGAGCAGGAGCACGATGAGAGGTTGCAAACAATGACACCAACCTTTTCATTTGGTTCTAATAATCTTAATGGCTACCCAGAATCTACAGGCAATAATCATGGTTAAAGGGTTTATTAAAGGAATTAAGGGGTTGCAAAGGGAGTGAGAAATGCTCAGGAGAGAGTTGTTCATCAGAATGTATTTCAAGTTCTTTCAGGGCTGCTAGCAAATGGCCCAAATAAATGGCATTCTGCTGTAAACCTTAACCTGAAGTCTCGGTGGGTCAGCACACCACATTCCACAAACTAGCTGCCTACCCCAACACACCCACTCTGTTTCATGCTCTGGCTTCTGGTTCTGCTTCTGCTCCTCTAATACCACAAGTGTATTCTCAGTCTAAGTGGTTCACTGCTCTGATACCTCAGACCCAAGAGCCTGGATCTACTACTGCCTCTTGCTGGTCATCAGATACCCTCTCCTGTCACAGAGGACAGTATAGCAAGTAAGATATTTCACCAAATGAATGCATCCCTAGAAACACTCATTTGTCTATCCCAAATATTTTGTAAGACAGCTAGTCAATCAACTGGAAGATATTGGTATTTGTGACTTTTCCAAAGAAATACAATCCAACAGAGAGCAGAAGCTAATGAACAAAGTCATTTATATCAGAGACGAGTATAATTTTGATGAGAATAATTTAAAAATCTTTGCAGCGGTCCATGTAGAGTAAAGTACTCAAAATTTAATCTGGATTCAGGACAGGTTGCGGATTGAGGGATATCACTGTGGATATCGCATCAACCTTTCTTAAGAAGAGTTATTTATGTATGTTTTATTAACTATGTAAAGGCATTCAACTGTATGAATAATATAAAGTTATAAATAATGTAAAGAATGGAATTTCAATGCACATAATTGTACTCATATAGAACCTGTACATAGATCAGGAAACAAATTTTTAATAGAACAAGGGGATACTGAAAAGTTTAAAATCAGGAAAGGCATACACTAGTGTTGTATCCTTTTACTATACTTATTCAATCTGTATACTGAGCAAATAATCAGAAAAGATGGACTATATGAAGAAAAATGAAGCATGAGAATTCAACAAACACCTATAAACTACCTATTCTCTGCAAATGACACAGATTTACTAATGGAAAGTTAAAATGACTTGAGGGACTTACTGATGAAAATCAAAGACTGTACTTTACACCTCAAAGTACAGAACACAAAAATTCTCACAACTGGACAAATGAGCAGCATTATGATAAAGGTACACAATATTGAATTTGTAAAATGTTTTTATTTTATGGGAACTTACGATCAATGCCCTTGGAAGTCGCAGTCAGGAAGTCAAATAACATAATGCTTTGGTCAAATGTGCTGCAGAAAAATCCTTTAAACTATTAAAAAGTAGAGATATTTTGAGGGCACAGATGCACCAGACATGAGCTGTGTTATTGTCATGCTCTCACATGCATATGGAGATATTGACAATCACATGTCTTGGTTGTGGACTATTAGTTATTTTGAATTATGGTGCTAACCTAGAATTTTAAACGTGCCAATGGCTGCCAGAAGGATGAGCAAATCTGTTTTGGAAGAAGTATGCTAGAATGCTACTTAGAAACAAGGATGGTGAGACTTCATCACCCATAGTCTGAACACAATCAGTGGAGGCCAGACCCTGATGAAGGAGGAGCATGCTTGGTAAAGCAGAAAGTCAGTGAAAAAAAAGGAAGATCCTCAAGGAGGCAGGTTGACATGGGGGCTGAAATAGTGGAGTCCAACAAAGCAATGACCATGAAGAGGGTGTAGGAAGAGGCCGTGTTTGTTCTGCTGCACCTGGGGCCCCGTGATTCGGACCTGACTTCACAGTATTTAATAACAGGCACAGCAAATGAAGGTGGGCATGGTCTAACCCGACTAGGTGACACCTTTGCTTTGCTTCTCAGTTCAAATTAGACACAAAAATGTTTGCAGACATTCAAAAACATCGGTCCAATGAATTCTTACCATAGTAGTTTCTATGGAAAGCTGAGCTGCCATAGGTGTCTACATTTTGGGATGAGGTTTTCAGTACCTGACAATGTTCTGATTCTGTCCACAAGGCGTTCAGTGGACAGCCTACATCTTCATTGTCCTCTGTTCTTAGTCTGGAAGTTCTGCTGACACTCACTTGGGTAACACAGCTGGCATTTGATACACCAGTGGCAAAGCTTCCAGCATTGCAGCAACACACAAGCCAACAAAGTATGACAATGTTTACTGGACCACAAAACACCGTGGATAATCTTGAGAATGGTAATTCCAGGACACTTCATTGTGCTCAGTGAAATGGGCATATGGGCCATGTGGCGGTCATGTGCTCATGTTAATTTCATGATTGAGATGTAGGGGTGGAGTCTGTTAATCTGTTAATCTGAAGATAACCATTGAGTAGCCAACGAGGCCTCCATGTGGGCATGGCTTTCTCCTGAGACTTCTGGGAAATCTGACGATATTTTCCTGATGGAGATAAGAAGCTATCTCCCCAGTTGTTGGGAGTTAGTCTCAGAGAATTATGGACAGGGAAAGATGGCAGTGTCTGAGGAGCTGAAGGGGCCGGAGGAGAAGCCACAGGGCCTCCCCCTGATGGAACCAGATCTCTGAAGCTGGAGAAGCCACGTGGAAATCCCTGCCAGCTCTGACTTGCTTCTACCACCACTGCAAGCTGTTGATGGGCCCTGAGCCCAGGAAGCGAGGAGCCATGGGGAGACTGCTGCCAGCGTTGGGATTCTGAACCCACTGGCCTGTGACTTCGTGAGTCGGAGAGAGACGTTATAGACTGGTATTGCGTATATGGGCTAATTTCGGACTTAGGACTTTGAGCTGGACTAGGTTGGGATGCTTTCTTAATGTCCTATTCCTCTTATATATAAACCATACCCTTATATCTGTATGTGTGTCTATGGGTTTGTTTCTCTAGTCTACCCAGACTAACACAGGCCAAGAGGTTGTTTTGCAAACAGAAGAAGGACAGAGTGTATGTTTTAAAATCAAGAAAGGTATGTGCATCAGGTGTTGTATCCTATAACTATACTTATTCCATATGTATGCTGAGCAAGTAATCAGAGAACCTGGATTGCATGGAGGAGAATGCAGCATCAGGATTGGAGGAAGGCTTATTAACAATCGACTACATATAAATGACAAAATCTTGTTTACTGAAAGTGAGGAGAACTTGAAGCACTTGGTGATGAAGACCAAGGACTTCACCCTTCAGTGTGGATTCCAATTCTTTGTAAAGAAAACCAAAATTCTCATACCTGCACTAGTAGGTGGCATTATGATAAATGGAGAACAGATTGAAGTTGTCAATAATCACATCTTGCTTGGATCCACAATCAATGCTCATGGAAGGAGCAGTAAAGACATGTAAATCTGCCATATAAGACTTTATTTTTTAAAATTAGTCCATCCTATTGGGGACTCATACAACCCTTATCACAATCCACACATCCATCCATCGGGTCAAGCCCTTTTGTACATTTGTTTCTCTCTTCATTCTCAAAGCACTTGTTTTCTATTTGAATCCCTGGTATCCACTCCTCATTTTTCCCCTTCTGCCCTGCTCCCCACTCCACCAGGAACCCTGGTAATTTATGAATTATTATTTTGTCATAGCTTACACTAATTGATGTCTCCCTTCATCCTTGTAGTCTATTCTCCCTTTCTACCCCACCTTCCCTCCACCCTACCACTATTGCCCTACTCACCACTGGTCCTGAGGGGTTCTTCCATCCTGGATGCCCTGTGGTCCCAGTTCTTATTTGTACCAGTGTACATGCTCCAGTCCAGTCATATTTGTAAGGTAGAGTTGGGATCATAATAGTGGGGGGGGGGAGCATTTAAGAACTAGAGGAACATTGTATGTTTCATCTTTGCTACCCTGCACCCTGACTGGATTGTCCCCTCCCTGAGAGCCTTCTGGGAGGGAATGATGAGGCCTCTTTAAAGTACTGAAAAGCAAGGATATTACTAAGGACTGAGATATTCCTGACCCAAGTCATAGGATTTTCTCTTTTTTTTGAGTTGAATTTTTATACTCCTCAGTTTATTCTAAAAACAATCTTTACTTTATATTCAAATGACTTTGAGATTATAGTGATCTCAAGACACAAATATCCATATTCTCCTATAAATTTAGTAAACACTATTGAAAGAACCTATTAACATATCAATATTTAAGGATTTTCATATAAGCGGACTCTCCCAATTTTCAAAAGTATTCTTCCCCAGCTGTAAGCCTATTTATCTATTTGACATTTGGGATAACCAAATATGCATATACAAAAAGACATGCTTGTCAAATTACCATAGAATTAAACAGCATTCAGTGTCCTTTTGATAAAATTGAATTTTCAGAGGGAAAGTGATTCAAATAGGAGCCACTAAGCTGGCTTCCTAAGGAAATAAACTAGATAAAAATTAAGAAGCATAAAAGGTCTAGAAAGTGATTTCCATAAACCTTTACCTATTTTTTTTTAACATAAAAGGGTGTGTGTAAATTAGAATACATTTTACCTTGGTTGAGGAATGTTCTTCAAAGAAAGGCCCTGGTATAAAAAGACAAGAGAAAGTTGATGGGGAAGTAGAGAATGCTTGTCCTTCATTAACATATCCATGTAGCTTATTGGAGAGGTAGAACAGGTTATTTAAAAGTCTCAAATTGGCCTGGTTGTTGACCAGGACCATAAAGTGATGCTCTATTTCATTATTCAGTGTCATCATCATGAAGCAATTCCAAGTGAAGGCAGTCAGTTCTTAGATGTTTAACTGCAAGCACCAGATAATGACCCCATTTCAAAACATGCACAAAATTTTCTATTTTGTTTTACTACTTTGCTTATAATGAGGGTAAGTGGGAAGTTCAACTAATTGAGAAGATTTCATGTACCCCATAAATCAAGTGTTTATGTATTGCTCTGCCAATCACAACTGATTTCCATCTACAATCATTTTTCACGTAAGAAGTAGATCAGCTTAAGAAGTAGCAGAGTCGCCGACTGATAATGCAGAGCATCACAGGCAAAGTGGCCATCATAGGAGGCCTTTTGCGGCAGTGAATGGCAGCGGCTTTAGCTTTCCTTCTCTAAAATACCTTGCAGCACCTAAGACACGGCCGATACCCACTTGAAGTCAGTCATTCCCATAATAAGGATCTTCAATAATAAGTTGTTTTTGTGGATCATAGTTTCACAGAAGTTCAATTTTAGCTTTGCAGCTTTTACCTTGATTACCTTTTCTAGTCAGTTCTCTCAGATTGCTTTCATCCAGACAGGGTACATGATCCAATGTTGCAAAGTCTTCTATGGTAAACTGCTTGGCAACGTGATTCAGGGGGATATCGTGCTTTTTTCTGCAATTTTGTCCTCGATAATCAGGAGGGTTTTCTATTTCATATGTGGCTGTTGCTGCACTGTCTGTTCTCCAATTCTCTTCAAGGTTTTCATCCGTTGCAAGTTTTCTGAGCACTGCTTCTGCAATAGGTGATTGATAAATGTTACCCAGGCATACAAACAGAATGGGGGCCTGCTCAGCCATCTTCTCTCCCACAGAGATGTACAACCTGGGTCAGAACCACCAGCCGGAACCTTCATGGAACCTGACAGATTCCCATGGGATTTTCAATTTCATATACATGAAATTTGCGCCTTGAATAAGGATGACTAAAGTGCCTTCTTAATGCAGTAGGCAGTGCGTCAGTCTCATAATCAGAATTAGGATGGCTAAAGAAGAATCTATGCATTTGAAATGACGGTGCTGGCAAGGCATCTTTAAAGTACCATGCACTGCCAAAAGCCAAATAAATCTGTCTTGGAAGAACTACAACCAGAATGCTCTTTAGAGAAGCACACTCACTAGAGGACCAGTGGTGAGGATGGTGGTACCGGGAGGGTGGAGGGAAGGTGGAATAGAAAGGAGGAACCGATTACAGGGTTCTACATATAACCTCCTCCCTGGGGTATGGACAATAGGGAAATGGTTAAATGGACACATCAGACAGTGTACAATATGACCAAATAATTACAATTGTAAATTATTGAGGGTTCATTGGGGAGGGGAAGTAGGGCAGGAGGGGAAATATGGGGAGTTGATATGAGGGGCCTAAGTAAAAGAAACATATTTGAAGAATGATGATATGCAAATATGGTCTGCATATAATTGATGTAAGTATTAATTGTGATAAGAGTTCCATGAGCCCCCAATAAAATGATTTTTAAAAGGAATATGCACTTAAATCATGCTTAGAAAAATGGGATTTAATTGAGAGATAGGAAATTATATGTGTGTGTATATATACATATATATATATATATATGAAACCAAGGAAGGATATAAGTGATGAGATAATAAACAGATATTTGTTTTAATAATTGAGTGCAATATCAAAGATACTCAATAAATGGTAGATTTTTGCATTAGATCAGCAATCATTTAACTGGTATTGGTTGGCCTTTGAAAGTTTATAAGATAGCTGGAGACAAGGAATTCTTAAGATGATTTTTAATTTTCTTTAGGTATTAGTAGGACTTAATAAAAACACATTCATTTAATTAACTAAAACACAATTCAGACCTACCTTTTCCTATATTTTATAGAAGCCTGACTTTTGAGATCCTGGAGAATGGGCTAAATGATTAATGAAGTATTACAGACAAGACTTTTTGGATTAAAATATTTTGTAAAACTATAGATTATGCACAGGCATTAATGTTTACGACTTTCTTATTTCCATTGATTAAAAAAATCTGACTTTGGAAGACATAAGTATAAAGGTATTTATTGATTTACATAAAGCAAAAAGTGACAGGTTGTTTTGACTTTGGGTGGCATAATTTAGAAGTTCAAATCATGTTATGCATCCTTTTCACTTTGTTCAGCCTTCTGCTCTACTGGAAACTTGAGAAGACTTTAGTAGTATACCCTTTTCACATCATCTTTAGGCTTGTTCCACCATAAGCAGATACATTCTTTTTTAATCAGCCCAAAGTGTGATGTGCCTTGTTGTTTCTAAGTGGATAATTTGCTAATATTAGATAACCACTGCAGCTGAGGACATTTATGGTCTTGATTCACAAGACTTGAAGACATGTGGTTGATAAAATGCTCAACTCTGGAGCCAGGAGTCAAGTCAGCTTCATTCAAAGCATGATGTAAAGCCAGAAGAAATCTACACAATGTTACTAGGATTGATGTTTTGTGGCAAATACAACAGAAATCCAAGGAAAAGGTAGTCTTTTTTAGGATCTCCCATTACATTTTAGAGCAATAAAGTACTTCAGTTTTAGTATAATCTGTTATTATACATATATATCATTATATACATATATATACACACACACCATATATGTAGGCTCCAATGGATGGGGATGCTAGACACAATGCAGTACTGCATGGTCCAGTGCCATCCTCACAATCGTTTCTCTGCCTGATTCCCTTGATGCAGCCACCTTTCAAAGACCTTCCTCTACTTTGCTGCCCCACTTTACCAAACACTATGTCCTTTTCCATGGGCTGGTCTCTTCTGACAAGAGTCCAATGTATGTATTAGGAAGTCTTGCCATCCTTGCATCTAAGGAGCTCTCTCACCTTGCTTTTTCCAGTGCCGATGGGTTTGTCCTTTCAGCAGTCCGTGGTACTTTCCACACCCTTCTCCAGCACCAGGATTCAAATACATCACTTTTTCTATGGTCTTCCTTCCTCAATGTCCAATTTTCACATGCATGTGATGCAATGAAGAATACCTTGGCTTGGGCGAGGTGTAAAACTGTTGCTCTTCAGTGCTCTAAAACTGTCGTGTGCAGCAGACTTACTTCATGCAACGTGGCTTTTGATCTCTTGACTGCGGCTTCCCTGAGCATTGACTGTGGATCAATGAAAGACAAAATCCTCGACAGCTTCAACTTTTTTTTTCACGTATCATGTTACCCTATGGCCCACTTTTGAGGATTTTGATCTTCTGTATATTGAGAAACAATCTATACTTTAGTCTACAATCCTTGAACTTCATCAGTGAGCACTTCGGCTTTTCTTCACTTTCAGTAAACAAGGTTGTGTCATCTACCTACCACAGGGTGTTATTAAACCTTCATCCTATCCTGATGCCACACCCTTCTTCATATAGTCCAGCTGATGATTTGCTCAACATATAGATTGCACAAATATGGTGAGTGGGTGCAACATGGATACACACTTTTTATGATTTTTTTTTTACTTCTAATGGGTTCAGGGTATTTTTTTTAATTAAAAATCATTTTATTGGGGGTTTGTACAGATTTTAAAGCATGCAATTTTCCCTTGTTCTGTTTGCATAACTACCTCATGATCCATGTACAAATTCAAATGAGTACAATGAATTGTTCTGAAATTCCCAGTCTTCTCAAGCTAATCCACAGTTTTTTATGGTCCACACAGTCCAATGACTTTTTATGAAACACAAGTAATTATTTTTCTGGGATCCTCTGTTTTCAGCTAAGATTCATTTGACACTAGCAATGATAGGTCTTGTTCCACATCCTACTCTGAATCCAGCCTGAGCTTCTGGCTATTCCTCTTCAATGTACTGCTGCTACCGTTGGATGATCTTACTTGTGTGTGATGTTGTTCTATAGGTTCCATTCCACGGAGTCATCTTTCTTTGGAATGGGCACAGATATGAAGCTCTTCCAGTCAGTTGGCCAACTAGCTGTCTTTCAAATTCCCTGACATTGCTAAGTGTGTGCTTCCAGAGTTTCTTCGGTTTTCTGACCATTTCAATGAATATTCTATCAATTCCTGGAGTCTTTTTTTTTTTTTTTTGGCTAATGCTTTCAGTGCAGCTTGAACTTCTAACTTCAGCAGCATTAGTTCTTGTTCACATGCTATTTCCTGAAATAGTTGACTATCGACTCGTTCTTTTGGGTACAATGACTCTGTGCATTCATTTCACCTTCTCTTAATGCATCCTATGTCATTCCCCCACCCCCTATAGAATCTTTCAAAATTTCAATCAGAGGCTTGAATTTTTATTGAGTTCTTTCTATTTCGAATATACCAAGTATGTTCTTACTTTTTGGTTTTCTAGTTCTAGGTCATTGGACATTTCATTATAATATATGGCTTCTTATTCTTTTTGTTCTTTGAAGTTTTTTTTAATTAAATCACTTTGTTGTAGGTTCATACAGCTCTTATCACAATCCACACATACATCCACTGTACCCAGCAATTTTGTACATTTGTTTCACTCATCATTCTTAACCCACTTGCTGTCTACTTGAGCCCTTGGTATCAGCTTCTCATTTTCCCCCTCTGTTCCCCCTCCTCCCTTCCTCAAGAACTCTTGATAATTTATAAATTATTTTGTCATATCTCACACTGTCCAATGTCTCCCTTCACCCACTTTTCTGTTGTCCGCACTCCATATGTAGATCCTTGCAATCAGTTCTCCCTTTGAACCCCAACTTTCCCACACCCTCTCATTATCGCCCTTCTCACCACTGGTTCTGAGGAGTTCTTCTGTTTTGGATTCCCTGAGTTTCCAATTCCTATCTGTACCAGTGTACATTATCTTGTCCACCTGAATTTGTAAGGTAGAATTGGAATTATGATAGGGGAGAGGGGGAAGAAAACATTTAAGAATTAGACTGTTCCCTCCCTGAGAGACTGTCCCTTCCCTGAAAGCCTTTTGTGAGGGAATGTCCAGTTGCCTACAGATGGGTTTTGGATCCCCAGTTTGCATCCCCCTCATTCACAGGGATATGATATTTTGTTCTTTGATGCCTAAAAGCTGATCCCCTCAATACCTCTTGATCATCCAGGTTTCTGTGCTTCTTTCATATGGGTTTTGATGCTTCTGAGCTAGGTGGTCACTTGTTTATCTTCAAGTCTTTAAGGCTCCAGACTCTATATCTCCTGATAGTCAGGCACCAGCAGCTTCCTTTGCCACTTTTGCTTTTGCACTTGTTTTGTCAACAGCAATCATGTTGGGACAGGCTAGTGTGCTTTTTCCTTGTTGGCTTTGTTGTTTCTCAGCTAGGTGGCCATTTGTTTATCTTCAAGCCTTTAATACCCCAGATACTATATCATTTGATCGCCATGCACCATCAGCTCTCTTCCCCGCATTTGCTTATGCATCTGCTTTGTCTTCAGCAATTATGTTGGGAAGGTGAGCAACTCAGACTGCAGGATTATTAGAACAAAATGTTCTTGTTTTGGGGGAGTACTTGAGTAAGGGCCCACTGTCCATGTGTTTCCTTAATACTAAACCAATAAATATATGTATATAGATCTCTTTCCCCTTCATTGTATATAAATATATTTACATATGTTTATACCTGTGTTTTTATTCTTGAGCTGCCTTTTGAAATTTTCTATTCAGCTTTTTTTATTTCATCATTTCTTTCATTTGATTTAGCAACTATGTGATTAAGAGAAAATTCCAGAGTCTTTTCTGACATACACTTTGTTTTTTCCTTTCTTTTCTATTTTAAATGATCTTTTGCTTTCTTCTTCTTCTTCTTCTTCTCATTCTTCTTTTTAATACTTTTATTGAGGGCTCTCACATCTCTTACCATAGCCCATACACTCCTCCAATGTGTGAAGCACATTTGCACATATGCCACCATCATCATTTTCAAAGCATTCTCTTCCCACTTGAGCCCCTGATAACAGCTTCCCATTTTCCCCCTCCCTCATGAACCCTTGATTAGTTAGAGATTACTTTTTCATATATTACATGTCCTCCATCACCCCTCATTTACTTCACCATTATTCATCCTCCTGGGAGGGGGTTCTAGTTTGATTCTTGTGATTGAATCCCCCATAATCTCCCACCCCCTCTAATCCTTCTGGTAGCTCTGCTCTCCTTATTGGCCCCGAGGGGTTTATCTATCCTGGATTCCTTGTGTTGTGAACTCTTATCTGTAGCAGAATGCATGCTCTGCTCTAATCCAATTTGTAAGGTAGAATTGAGGTCATAATAGTGGGGTGAAGGAAACACCAAAGAGCTAGAGGAAAGTTGTGTGTTTCATTGGTGCTATACTGCAACTTGACTAGCTCATCTCTTTCCTGTGACCCCTCTGTGAAGGGATTTTCTACAGGTGGGCATTGGGTTTTCACTCCAGGCCCTCACCCTTTTTTTTTTTTTTTTTTGCTATCTTCATGAATGATATTCCTAATGTTCTCCCACAATTCATCAGGTCTTCTGTCATTAGTTTTCAATTCATCAAATCTGTTGAGATGTTCTTTAAATTCAGGTGGTATAGGCTTAAGGTCATATTTTAACTTTGACATTTGTTTTCATTTTCTTCAGCTTTATCCTGACCTTATATATAAGCAATAGATGATGTGTTCCACAGTTGGCCCCTGGTTTGGTTTCAGCTGCTGATATTGGACATCTACATCATGTTTTCCCACAGACACAGTCAATTTGATTTCTGTGTATTCCCTCTGGGGAAGTCTATGTGTATATTGTCTTTTGGGTTGTTGAAGAAGTTATTTCCTATGAACAAGTCATTGGCTTAGAAAAATTCTATCATGAGATTTCCAGCTTCATTTCTTTCACCAGTTTCATGTTTTCAAACTGCCATTGCTTCCTCTTTGTTTCCAATTTTTTGCATTCCAATCCCCAATAACTATGAATGTATCTTGATCACATATTTGATCAATTTCTAACTGAAGTCGTTGGTAGACTTCTTCAATTTCTTCATCAATTGCTTTTGTGATTGGTACACACAACTCAATAATAATTGTGTTGATTGGATTTCCTTAATGGCAGATAGATATAATTTGTTCTCATAATTGTACCTCATGATGGGTTTAGTAAGTTTGTTTTTGACAATGAAGGCATGCTATTCCTCTTTACTATCTTACTTCAGGCATAGTAAACCCTATGGCTTTCTAATTCCTAATGGCTAATATCAATCCATTTCATCTCACTCATTCCTAAGATATTGATTTTCTTGCATTTCATTTCACTTTTGAACACTTCTAACTTTCCTAAACTCATACTTTGAACATTCCAAGTTCCTATCTTTCAAAGATACCAATCTGAGTGAACTTAAAACCATAATAACAACTACTGGCTGAAACCACTCTTATAAAAGGAAAAAATTATTTTCATATCAAAAGCAGCAGACTTTAATGGTTACAGATAAATCAAGAGGAGGGTAGGAAGGAAAGGAGAGAGAAAACACTTAAAAATACTTCTGAAAGGGTACATAGAAAACAATTCACATTCACAAATGCATAGACAGTATTATGGATAGGCTGATTGATAAGTAAAAAGATTATAGTGTGCTGTTATTGTTGTTGTTAAGTGCCCTTGAATTGATTTTGACCAATAGCAACCCTGAGCACAACAGAAGGAAACATTGCTCAGTCGTGCACCTTCTCACAACTGTTCCTATTCTTGATCCCATTATTGCAGCCACTGTACCAATCCATCTCCTTGAAGCCTTGCCTTTTTTTTGCTGTCTCTTTACAAAGCACGATATCAAAGATAGTGGCATAAACTAAAAAAACTCACTGTCAATGCCAACTCATAGAAGATCATACAGGATAGTATAGAATTGCTCCTGTACGTTTCCAAGATTGTAACTCTTAATGGGGCTAGAAAAGCTCATCTTTATCAAAAAGGATGACTGCAGTTAGGTAGCAACTAACCATCTACCCAGTATGACACTAGAAGTATAAATGAAAATAAAAACATTAAACTTCATTTACATATATATTTAAAACCATGTTGTTACATGATTAAGAGTCCTCAAGTGGGCTCCAACACATAGTGAACATATGTGCAAGAGACTGAAACACTTTTTTGCGTGTGTCCAGTGATTTTGTATTTTCCTTCTATTGTCTTTTGATGCTTACTGCATCATTCAATACTTGGCAATAGGATCCTTCAATATTACAGCTCAAGACTTGGGTCTTTTTTCCCCCCAGTGATTTCAGCTTGAGGTATATTGAATTTGTTTTTTCTCTTATGTTCTTTAACTCAATGTCTTTTCACACAACATTCTAATTCTTTACTTTGTCTTCTTGAGTTTTCTTCAGAAATTTTCAGTTTACTTCTTTTATGTCATCATTTCTTCCAGGTGCTATAGCTTCTCTATATCCAAGTGTAAGTTTTAGATTCTATTCTGACAGAATTTTTTCTTTCTTTCTTGTCTTCTTAAATAACCTTTTGATTTTTTTTCATGCATGATGTTCTTGATGTCATATCACATAGCTCAAATGGTTTTTGCTCATTAGTGTTCAGGGTCAATTATGTTCTACAGAAGGCTTCCAAATTCAAGTAGAATGTATTGAAATTCATAGTTTAGCTACCATGGATTTGTTTTAAATTTCTTCAGCTTCAATTTGATTTTGCACATGAGCAATTGATGGTTTGTTCCACGGATAACACTTGACCTTGTTTTGCCTGCTGTTTTTGAATCTCTCCATTGTCTTTTCCCATAAAATTTACTGCCATCCAGTCATTGCTGACTCATAATGACTTTTTGTGGGTTTCTGAAACTGTAACTGTTTATAGAATAAGGTAATTATTTACAGAAGTAGACAGCCCAGTCTATCTGCCTCAGAGCTGCTAGTGCTTTTGAACTGCTGTCCGTGTAGATCACAGCCCAGTGCATAACGACTACATCACACATGCTTCATAGAGACAGTGAACTTGGTGCCTGTGTCTTTCAACTGGTGAGGCCCATATGTAGAGTTGCCACTTATATTTTTGGAGGAAGATGTTTGCAATGAAGACATCATTGTTCCTGCAAAATTCTAGCATGTGATCTCCAGCTTTGGTTCTATCACCAAGGTTGAACTTCCAACAACTGATTCTTGTCCTTTGTTTCCTGAGGGCCTCATCTTCAGCACGAGTTCAGAAAATGCCCCTGCTGCTAATCATAACATTTTCACTAGCTTCCCCTCCCCCAAATGACCTGAGTATCTGTTCTTCTTAGACTGTTTTAGTTTGGAAAGTCCACTGAAACCTTTGTACCATGGATGACAATACTGGTATTGGAAATACTGATAGTGTAGCTTCCAGCACCGCAGCATTTAAGCTACCACAATACAATAGACAGATGAGTGGTGGATACACACCCACACATTCACACCCACCTCACATATGTATTTTACCAAAATTTGGGAGCTATATTAATTAATTAATTTTAAAAGATACTTCTACTAATTGAGTTTTGGTAAAATGTCATGGAAGACTATTCAAAATGAAATTTAAAGGCCATTAAAATATGTTTCTCTCTTTTTTAAAATGACTTATTTCACATTTCTGATCTTTAGCTTCTTAGCTTCTTGTTGGAGTATTTTCATTAGACTTTATTGTTTTATGGAAAAATATTTAATATAGTGTGAACAAATATTAAAATAGCTATCAAATTTTTATCTCAGGACTTTTTGGGATTTGTATTTTATCTCAAAATGAAAACAATTGCTTACTCCATGTAATTCTAATAAATTTGTGGCAGCAATGAATAAGAGGAAGCACATTCTGTTGTTTAAGATGAGCCTTTGGGGGTATAGCTCAGTGGTAGAGCATTTGACTGCAGATGAGCCCTCAATATATATTTTATTTGTCTAGCTATTTGCCTACATAGGGACAGGACATGTAGCAATATAGATGTGAAAAAGCACAAACATAATGATCCTGGACTTGGGAATGTCTGTGCTAAAAAATAAATCTGAGAGATATATTAGGAGTTTTTTTAGTGATGTCTCCACCTGAATTGCTATCTGCAGCTATAAATATTTTTTTCTAAAACAAAATGGCTAATGAGTTCTTGACTATAGATGACTTAAACATCAAGGAACTATATCATATAGAGTTCATGAAAAACAGCATGGTTAATTTTGCTTTGATATTGCAATGAAGTGAAATCAAGATTTCTAGATCTGAAAGTTAAAATTCTGGAGATAAATAAGTAACAAAGAAACTTAAAACCTGAGAGATGAAAAAGATTTTCTTTTTAAAATTTCACTAGTGCATTTCTCTTTCCAAACTCCCTGCTGTCCACTAACAGCAAAATTCTTTAGTAAGTGACTGTATGTAACAAGCACACATATTGAGCCATATTTTCCCCAAAAGTAGAATATACTCAAAGGGTCTTGAGGAAGGGTGGCAGGTGGTATGGAGGCCCTCTTTTTTGAGTCCAGGGCCAATTTGGGCTGAGAATTTCTTAAAGGATACTTGCCTGAGCCACCATCCAGGTACGGTAGAGTAAATTGCACTCTGTGCATAAATGCCTAGCCTTTATCTGCCTTTGACAATGGGAACATTCCTTTCAACAACTATAAAGTAAACTTAACTTTCATTCTAGTGTTCTTGTTTTAACCTCCCAACATTCCCCTTTTACTCCTTACAACTCTAGGCCAAAACATCCTCTCTATAACAGTCCCTACTGATGTCAATCTCCGTTGTGTTCAACAGATACTCATGTATGTGCGTGCCATCTATTATAGACAATTTGCATTGGATGGAGACATTTCATCTAATTTGCAGGATGAATGTTCTTAAATCTCTTTGCTACTATTCTTCTATTTGGACAGTAATCTCTTGGCATACATTATAAATTCCACATCATACACAATCATAGTCTGGCTCTTAATTTGGATCTCCCCATGCAGTATAACATATACATCCTATATTATAACTTTGTCCATTTGTCTCTTCCTCCTGGACTGGAAAATGCCAGTTCTGGGAAGAAAAATAATACATTGCATATCTTAGATGCTCCCAATCTGCACTCAGATCAAGAAGAGGTTGCTTACTGCTGGCAATATAAGTAACAATTCTCTTGAATTCATCTTTTTTGAATCATACCCTATTTTACTGGCAGGTCTTAACTGTCTCACCATAGTATCCTGTGCAGCAACTTAAAAAAAATCATTTTATTGGGGGCTCATACAACTCTTACCACAATTCATACATACATCTATTGTATACCAAGCACATTTTGTACATTTATTGCCATCATCATTCTCAAAACATTTGCTTTCTACTTAAGCCCATCTTATTAGCTCCTAATTTCCCCCTCCCTCCCCACTCCCTCATGAGCCCTTGATAATCTATAAATTATTATTTTGTCATATTATACACTGTCCGATGTCTTCCTCCACCCACCTTTCCATTGTCAGTACCCCAGAGAAGCGCTTATATGTAGATCCTTATAATTGGTTCCCCCTTTCTATCCCACCTTCCTAACACCCTCCCAGTATTGCAACTCTCTGGAATTCATGTTTCTGGTTCCTATGTGTACCAGTGTACCTCCTCTGCTCTAGTGGGATTTGTAAGGTAGACTTTTCTGTGGCATTCCTATCACCTACAGTTTCAGGTCTTTTGTCAACGTGAATGTATCGGTGTGGAAGGTTATTTATCATTGTTCTTATTAGGTGCCATCCAGTTCAGCCCAACCTATAGCAACCCTTTGCACAACAAAACAAAAACTACCCACCTTTGCAACATCCTCATCATTGTTTCTACGCCAAAGCTTGAGATTTCAGCCACATGGTAAGCCCATCTACTTGAGGGCCTTCCTCTTTTTCCACACTTCTCTATTTTACCAAGTATCATGTCCTTGTCCAGAGATTGGTCTCTCCAATTAGACCTCTATGTGGGTATGACCTTCTCCTGAGAGTTCTGGGGACTCCTGCCTTCCTCTTGGGAGGCAGTATTCACACTGTACTTCACATTTCTATTGACAAACCACATGGAGACACAATGACGGAGCCAGAGGCCTGTAACTGAAGGAGACAAGTGAACATGCACACAAGTGTTGAGATGCTTCCACTACTGCTGGATCAACAAGACATTTTATCCACTGGCCTGTGATCTTCTAACATTTGGCATCATTGAAAGTGCTGCTGGAGTCTAAAGGAGATGTTATGGACTAGTATGAGACATATCTGGACAGGGCTGGGATGTTTTCTTAATATATAATTGCTGTTTTATATAAAGTTCTTTCTTATACACATATGAGCATGTATGAATTTGTTTCTCTAGTCAACACAGACCAAAACACCTTGTATAGACAAATATGTGCTTCGAGTTCTCCTTCAGTTTTTAAAGAACATCTCAATTAAAATTCTGTCAACTCCTGGCTAACGCTCTCAGGGTAGATTGAACTTTGGTTTTTGCTCATATGCAACCTCCTGAAATGATGGAATTAGTTCTTTTTGGTAGAGTAACTCTGTGTATTCATTTCATCATCTTTGGATGCTTTCTGCAGCATTCAATATTTTCCCATAAAATCTTTTAATATTGACACTCAAGGCTTTAATTTTTTCCCCATGATTTCAGCTTAAGATATGCTGAGCCTTTGATTCCCTTTTGGTTTTTGCACATTTTGTTATCATATCTGACTTTGTCTTCTTAAGAATAGCTTTGCAATGTTCTTTTTAGCTCTTTGCCATCATAAATTCTTCCACTTGCTTTAGCTAGTCTAGGATTAAGAGCAAGTTTCCAAGTTCTTCTTTGACTTTTTCAAAGGAGACATCTGTGTTAATCCGGGTAGACTAGAGAAACAAATCTACATAAACACACACACACACACACATACGAGAGAGTTTCATATAAAGGGTAAGTGTATCTTAAGAAGGCATCCCAACTCAGCACCACTCAAGCCCTTAAATCCAACATTCGCCCATATGTCTGACACTGATCTACAAAGTCCTCCTCAGTACACACTCAATGATGCCGATGGCAGGAGAAAACCTGAATCAGTGAGCGTGTAAGCATCTCAGCGCTGGCAAGGGTCTCCACATGGCTGCTCCAGCACCCAGGTCTGCATCAGGATAGGTCCATGTGACTTCTCAGGAGTGTTTTGCCAGCTGAAAGAGGAAACTGGTTAAGGTAGCTCCACCCTGGTCCCACCATCAGATTCAAGAACAAGAAAGGCAAGGCTCACTGAGCCATTTATATCTCCACCCTTCAATTAATCCCACATGTGTTTATCAGCCAGGTTGGCGCACAATAAACCTTAACTACCTCAACATCACTTTGATTTTTTTGGTAGTATTGAAATATATTTATTTTAATTTTTTAATGAATCATTTTATTGGGGGCTCATACAGCTCCCATCACATTCCATACAAACATCAATTGTATGCTGGCCACATTTACACACTTATTGCCATCATCACTCTCAAAACATCCTCCCTTCCTCCAGGCCCCCAGTATCAGCTCCCTATATTACCCTTCCTCCCTCCCTTCCCCTTGAACCCTTAGTAATTTAAAATTTGTTATTTTTTCATACTGTACACTTTACAATGTGTCCCAACACTCGCTTCCCTGTTGTCCGTGTCCCAGAGAGGAGGCTACGTGTAGATCCCTGAAGTTGGTTCTCCCTTTCTATTCCTCATCCCTCCACCCTCCTGGTATTACCACTCCTATTACTAGTCTTGATGGATCATCTATCCTAAGTTTCCCATGTTTCCAACTTCACTGTACATCTCCTGGTCTAGCTGGATTTATGTGGTAGAATTGGGGTCATGATAGTGGGTGGGAGGCAGCATTTGGGAACTAGAGGAAGGTTGCATATTTCATTGCTGCTACCCTGTATCTTAACTGGCTCATCTCCTCCTTGTAACCCCTCTGCAAGAGGATGTCACCTCACCTATTGATGGGCTTTGGATCCCCAATCTGTACTCCCCCTCATTAATATTAATATAATTTTAGCTCATTGGTGCCTGACACCAGACATTTTGATTTTTTTTTCAGAATTTCTATACTGTCTTTTTAATGACCGTTTGCTTTCTTCATGAATGATATTCTTGATATCCTCTCACAGCTCACCAGGTTGTTATTTGTGTTCAATGCATCAAATATGTCCATGAGATGTTCTCTAAATTCAGGTAGGATAGATTCAAGATTGTACTTTGGCTCTTGTAAACTTGTTTTAATTTTCTCCAGCTTTATTCTAAACATATGAGCAATTGGTCTGTTCCACAGTCAGTTCTTGGCCTGGTTTTAGCTGTTGATATTGAGTTTATCAACACAAGAAGGAAAATTCCATGTATGTAGTTATCATTTGTCTTTTTGAAGGTGTTTTGTATGAACATGTCATTGGTCTTGGAAAATTCTATCGTGTTATCTGTGCTTTCTTTTCTTTCACCCAAGTCCATATTTTTCAATGATTGTTCCTTCTGCTTTGTTTTCAACTTTTGTTCTTTGATAACCAATAGTTATCAATGCATCTCAATTGTATTTTTGATCAATTTCCGACTGATGTCATTAGTAGAATCCATCGTTAACTTTTGTGATTGGTGTGTAAAGTTGAATCATTGTCGTATGATTGACTTTCCTTGAAGGCAGATATATATATATATACATATATATATATATATAATCATAATACAGCATTGTACTTCAGGATTGATTTTGAAATGTCTCTTTTGACAATGAATGCCATACCATTCCTCTTGATTGTATTATTGTTGGCATAGTGAATCCTCTGATTTTCTGATTCATATATTTTCTGGCTTAATAATTATTTTAGTGGTTCCTCTATTGATCCTCACATACTTCCACTATGTTAAACTTATATAAGCAAGATAAAATATTCATAGTAGTATGTCTGTACATCTACCTAAATTTATTGTAAGCCTCCAGTATGTAGATGATATCATGTCATGTATTTTGTGTATCTCCTCAGCACTTAGCATAGTGTTGTGCACGCAGGAAGAGTTCAAAAGCTTGACGAATCCATCAATTAATTAAGTGTTCTCACATATTTTTGGTTCATGACAGGTTGTCCCTGATGTGTTGATTACCTACACTCCCTAACTAATTTCTACTGAAATCACAAATATTTCTTTTTTCTTTTCTTTCACCTTATCTGTTCTCTTCCTTTCTCTTTCTTTCAAATTATACCCTTCTCTTGACTTCTGCCTCTCTTCCTCCATCTCTTCCTACTTTTCTCCATTTCTTTCTTCCTTCACTCTAGCCCGTCCTTGTTTCCTTCCTAGCTTGCCATTGGTACTATTGCTATCTATCCGCCTAGTCTATTAAATTATTGTTATATATGTTTTAAAATCATAAGTAGGCCTAGTGCCTCCTATGTATATGACAGGCACTCTTTTAGATTTTGTGAATTCAGAAGTAATCCAAACAAGTCAATATCTTTTTATCTTTTAACGCCAGCTTCTTGAAATGGTTTTAAGAATATTCAGATAGCATAATTCACACTAGACAATAGGTAAATAAGAGATGGAGAAAAACAGAAAGATGAGGGAATAAAATAATACTAGAAAGAATGAGCAGAAAAGACTGAAGAAGAAAGAGCCTCTAGTTTTTGGTGCTGGTGATGGGTATTGAATAGATCATGGATTGCCAAAAAAAAAAAATAGACAAATCTGTCTTGAAGTGCAGCCAGAATGCTCCTAAGAAGCAAGGATGGCATGACTTTGTCTTGTGCACATTAGACATATGAAGAGGTGGGTCTAGGCCCTGGAGAAGGATATCCTGCTTGCTTGAAAGAGGGTCAGTAAAAAAGACTAACCTCCTCAATGAGCTGTGTTGCCGCCATGGCTGCAAGAGTGTGCTGAAGCACCGCAAGGAGTGTGAGGCTGGCACAGGACTCTGCAGTGTTTCACTCCTTCACACTAGGGTTGCTCTGAATGGGGACATACTCAGGAGTGATGGAACAAACTCGACAACGATACTATCCACAGGGATGAGATTAATACCAAAAGATGAACCTTATGCTTTTACCACAAATTTGATTCTTAGGTTCATGTTGAAATCTTTTAGGGTCTTCAAGGGGGCAAAATCCCTAGGATAATTTCACCTGTTAAGGCTACCCAATGCCTAGATTTTACAGTTGTTTTTCCTGTGGGACTGCTTCTAAGATAAAGGTTACATTATATTAGAAGAACATCAGATCAGGGCAAACACACGTAGCCACTAGAGTGAGAGTCCAGTGAAGCCATGTCAATTCATGGGAATAGGTTCCCCATTCATAAAAGCAAAAATGATTCTTTTTATTGTAACTCTACAACTCATGTGACTTCCCTGCTCTTCTAATATGTGGATGCAGAGGCATATGAAGGTGAAAAGTGATTATGATTCCAATCTGAGAGATAAAAAACGACACTTGAGATAGGCTTCTGTGTGTATAGAAAATTGATATTTATTCCTTCATTTGTCCTTCGTTGTACCAAGGTTTATTATTTCAGTGTCTGAAGATGCTAACTTGGTCTTTAAGGCATCTCTCATCTATCAAACTGTTGCAATAAGGGTTGCTCAGTGTGCTGCTTCTTAATACAGGACATCTGCATTTATTTTAATGCTTATTTAAAAAGAAATTGGAATGTAGTACTTGTCGGCACTAATGGAATCAATGGTATTTTAATATGTTCTAATGGAGGCACTTCAGTTCCCCAAACAGCAGAAAACAGTGGGCGCCAAACACACAGTTGTTGCAAATGGAAAGGACAGTGCCATATAGGGGATTTGGAAAAGGCAGAGAGGGCCCACGGTTTTGCTACTATGAGGTCATTTAAATCAAAATGAAATGCACACTTTTTTCCTCTTTTGCTGCGTTTTCATCCAAACAGGGTTTTGTTTGTTTGTTTAAAACTTGTAACAGTGGCTCCTGGCAAAGCCATCCTCCATCTTATCAAAACTGCAGGAAAAAGAACATGCTCACAGCTCATCCTTGTGAAATTTCAATGAGATGCTGTCAGTCTCCAGCTTGAGGAAAGGATTTTCCTCTCCCCGGATAAGAATATCTTCAAAGGACCAAGTGATTAAGAGGAAGGGAAGGGAAGATCAGCCTTCAAAGAGATCAGAGAGGGCCACTGCCGTGAGGGAGGGCTTAGTGCATCATGTCCCATTGAACAATACTAAGCAGGGCCAACCCCACTGCCAGCAAGACAATTCCAGTTCATATTGTTCTTGTTGTTAGGGGCTGCTGAGTCATTTCTGACACACCAGATCCCTCTGTGCAACAGAATGTACCTTTGTCTGACCCCACACGAATGCCCCACGTTTGAGTCTATTGTGGCAGCCATAATAGTCTATGCGTCCATCCATCTTGTCAAGGGTCTTCCTCTATTTTGCTGCCCTTCAGCTTTACCCCACACAGTGTCCTTTTCCAGGGCATTTTCCTTGTAGATTACACGCCCACCTACTGTTGCTGCTGGGTGTCACTGAGTTGGTGTTGACTCATAACCACCCTGTGACAACAAAAGGAAACAGTGCCCCCTCCTTGTCGGTCCTCATAACTCTTCTTGGGCTTGAGCCCTTGTTGCACCTACTGTATCGATCCATCTCACCGAGGAGCATCTCCTTTTTTATCGTCCAACTCATAGCTACCCTGGGTCATGTTTACCAGGCTGTAAATATTTAAGGAGGCAATTTCATCTTTCATCCTGGGAGTGGGTGGTGGTTTCAAAGGGTACAAATTATGGCTAGCCATCCCAGGCTTGCCTGAGAGTGACACCAGAAGTCCTTGGAATTGCACATTACAGTATGAGTCGCTAGTGGCTGGCTTTGACTGATGTAGTTCGCTTTAGACCAATAAGACGTTCTTTGCCTTGCATTTGTAAAGTGTTTGGGTCCTCCAAAGTTCAATTTTGAACCTGGTGGCACATTTTGTAACCTGGTACCACCTCTTGTCAATGGTTGGGAATAATAGAAATATGTGATACATAAATACCTCTCCCTCCAAAAAGAACTTTTCTTCCACTTACCATCTAAAGAAATGTTATCCTAACCATTCCCTAATAGTCCTCACCTTAGCTTTTTTATAGCTTGGTAAATTTTTTTTACAGTGTATTGAATTAGTGAACAATGTTGTTAACTTTTGGAATATTTTGTGCAATTACTGGAAACTATCTGTTCTATTGATCCTTCCTTAACATCCATACTGCTCTTATTTTTTTTTGAAGGGGATGGAATAATAGACTTAAATCTTTAGGTGGGGAAAAATGTTACCTGAACTCAAGCCATTGATTTTTTTAACTGTTATTATAATGGCTTATAAACTCCAAGAGAAAGTTCTGTGAAATATTACCTTCTGAAGTTTTGAATAGGATGAATAATTTTTGGTATTTTGGGAAACTGAAAGGAAAACTGATGATTAAATGTTTGAAATACTAGATTGGAACTCTGGAAATTTAAGGTCCTATGGCAGCTTAATAGGGCTTGGTTTCAGGTATTGTGTGCATCACTGACTTGTTACAAAACCCAATAAGGCAATTTTAGGGAACTGCTTTGTACTTTCTGAAAGGAAGGTTTTATGTCAATATAAAGCATGAATATGAGTCGCTCAGAGTACTATTGCCTGAAATCTGGTAGTCAATACAGTATTCTCAGATGTTAAATGTCTAGTTACATAAAACACTATAAGATTTTATTGTTAATTTTCTATCCCTGCAGGGTTTTTGATAATGCACTTTCTAAAGGGGGGGGGGTGCTAAATAGTGAGATCAATGAGCTACTAGAAGTCACTCTGCATGAGGGTAACATTTCTACCTCTAACATCCCGCCTTAGTTTCCTCAGGGAACATATTACTTTCTTGAATTTCAACGGGTTATATTTACTTTCACGTCACTGGGACAAATGTGCAACTTAAATTTTTTCTCTTTAAAGAAGAGTGGAAAATAAAAGTCAGTGGTGTTGAATGTTTCTCAAAGCAGGAGGCAGTAATTCCGCTGTGAATCAACACAGGATGTGAGCCAGAGTGCAACAGCAACGAGTTAACCTAATAATGCTCCAACTCCAATTCAGAGGGAATGGACTGCCTAGAAGGCACGTTTGTAGCACAATTTCTGTCACAGGAATGCAATGATTTTCAAATCTTTTCACATGTATTTCAGGTAACATTTTAAGCACTTTAATGTAGGGCCATTTTCCTCAATGTCCTCTTCGAGGTGAATAGCTATCATCCTGCTGAATGAGAATCCAGGCCACCTGTCAAACTCTCAAGGCGCTACACTGAGAGGTGGCAATGTCCCAAAGATAAATTGGAAAGATACCACAGGTATTAACTTGTGTAAATGTTTCTTGCAATTTGTGGAGCCGCCACTACAGCACTTTCAGAACAAGATAATGAATTCAATGTAAATGTTGGCTGTCCCCTGAAGCCCTAATAAGGACCAAATAGTGGGATTCCAGCTGATTTGAAACCTCTCCTGGAACTCTTCCACAGTTGCCTCCCCCTCATTCTCTTATCAGGCCATGACAAGTTTTAATTTGGTTGATTTCTACCCTCTTTAAAGTCTTCCCAACAGAGGCTCTTAAAAGATAGCTCATAATGGATCGAACACATAATGCATTGAATACATAATGGACTGAGTTTTCATTTCTTAGGTGGGAGAGTGTTCATGTATTTCTTCTGTAATTTTTCAAGCCACAAGAGGTTTTGCCATTTGTGGTGGCTAGATTTTATGGCAACTTGGATGTGGAAGAAAGGGTTGGGGTGGGTACAGCCTGTCAATCAGGTCACAGCCTGAAGAGGCTTCAGTGGAAGCATGGCCATCTTTTTAAAAAACCTCTCTCTCTCCTCTCTCTATACCCCTCCCCCATTCTCCTCCCTTGCCTTTCACCTTCCCGTTGATGCGACTTAACCTGCCTCCAGGATTGACCACTTGTGGGCCGCTGATGCAGGGAGAGGTCAGCGTCCTGCCATGCTGCCTTCAACCTTCGATCCGCCTGACTCTGCACCCACCCACCTTGGATTTATTTCCCTGTTGCTGGCTCCACGTTTCTGCTTTCTTGGCCTGCAGCTACGCACATCTGAAGAGGGTTTCCACTCGCATTGAAACCATGGGCTTGAGTTAGATTGGGCTGGGACACCTTCTTGATATAAAATTACTTTTTAAAATAAAGGTATTTCTTATCCATATAGGAGTTTTGCCGCTTGGTTTTTCTTGATAGTTCAGCCAGACATATTTTGTGTTTTTTTGTGTTCTCCCCTTTCTATTCATCGTGGTACTAATGTGAGTTTAAGTCTGTTCTTTTGGCCAATTTCTTTTCGAGGCTGGTCTTTTGGGCACGTTAGTCTTAACTACAGCACTTCAACCCTGCCATGTGATTCCTTAACTATTTTCCTTCCCTGGCTCTGTCAGGTGCTTTGCTTGATATAAATAAACATAAGACATGTTTCCCTTCCTTAAGGTACCCAAAAATAGATTTAAATGGGAGGCGATGGACAGTCAAATTAAAACATTGGTACACTAATTTGAAACAACCAATTAAGGATTCATCATCTGAAATCTATTAATAACTAGACAGAAAATGTTCTCATCTTTTTCGTTTGCCTCCTTAATATTAGTTAATACTGGGAGTGTATTTGGAAGTGGGTTTTCATGGGAAAAATTTCTGAGAATAAGGTAAGAAGTTGAAATGTCCAAGCTATTCCCCCCCCCCCTCGAATTCAAGTTGTAGTTTATTTCTCCCCCCTCTGCCCAGGGACTTTCCAAATTTGGTTCAATCAACCAACCAGTCAATCAGAGGGGGTTTGTTAAAGCAGTTCTCTGCAAGGTACTGTTGATAGCATATTAGGAGTTATAATAAATGGTATCGTTGGCTGAGCCCCAGTGACGTAGTGGTTGTGCGCGGGACCGCGGCCCACCAGGATGGAGGTTCAATTCCAGCAGCAGCTCCATAGGAGCAAAAGGCTGGGCCTCCTACTCCCACCACCAGAGGGCACTGATGCCAAAAAGAAACCAAAAAAATGTATTGTTATCATTTAGATCTGAATGCTGTACAGAGAGCATGAGTCAAGGTTCCTTGGAGAAACAAGTAGCAGGTGCCCGAGCATCCTTATCAGCCACAAAGAAGACAGAAAATGTTCTCTTCCAGGAAGACATCCAGGCTACAGCTCCTCTTGGCCCCAACACTACAGTTGTACCCACTCTGCCTGGCCTCTTGCCTCTAACAACATTGAAATGTGTCCTCCTAAATATGTCCATCCTGGAGTCCGGGTTTCACAGCTACCCCATGAATGTCTCCCCAACCAACCCCCAGGCTTGTTCCAGGCAGGCAGTCGCCCAGGCTTCTGGAGGGCTTTTCAGCACTAAATCAGAATGACCAGTCTCCCTCACCCGCTACAGCCACCCCTGCATTCAAACTCTTGGCATATGTCCCTTCCAAGAATACAGAGAGGGCCTGTGAAACTTGGACTATATCATAGTATTGTCTTTGGTGAATGAATTTTTCTCTTGCTCAAACTAAGGAGACAATTCCCTGGAAATGGGCTGAGCCACCACCAACCACAGCACAGTGCATGGGAGACTCCAAGAGTGTCTGTGGAACACAAGGCTGTGGCTGACCTTCCTTGCCTGAGGCCCTGGCATGGTATAGTCTTGGGTGCCTTCTGTGGAATTAGAGCAAATCAGATAGAAGTCTCCCTATTGAGGCATTACTACCAAATACTGAACACTAGAAACTCTGTATTTTTTTTTTAATTGAAGAAAAGGAGTCATATTCAAACATGCAGAAAGCCAGTGTTTGGAAATAAAACAAGATTTTTAAAAGAGCAATAGGATCTCAATCATCATAAAACTTTATTCAACAGAAGATAAATGATTTTTTAAAAAAACATCATAATTTCCTGAAAGTCTGGGTTGTTGTTGTTTCTTCCACTCCCCTGTTATATTTATTTTCAGCTTATAGTTTGAGGTTGACACAATAAAATGAAATGTTCCATGTAAAATGAATGCCTCTGCCTTTGCACTAATAAAATGATTGTTCTACACACCCAGGCAATAGCAGATGAAAATATGGGCTCAGGTATCAAGTTTTCCATATAATCTTGAAAGTGGGGCCTATTAAAAGGTGTGTTAGGCTGGGTTTCCTAGAAAAGTAAAACCAGTGATGTGCATATGTGAGAAGAGAGAGAGAGAGAGAGAGAGAGAGAGAGAGAGAGAGAGAGAGAGAGAATAAGCTAGTTTGCTCAGTTGTGGAGGCTGGCAAATCTGTAATCTTTGGGCCAGACACTACACTGGATGGTTCTCCTGGCATAAACTCAAGGACTGACAAACCAACATGGGGCAGACCAGAAGGCAGGGGACTAGTTTCAGAACTGAAGGGAGGTCAAATGAGGATGAATAAGATGCAGGATCCAGAACAAGAATGATCATCCTTGTACGTGTTGGATACAGGTCACGCTCCTAATGAAACTCCCCTTATACCACACGAGGGAACTGACGGGCCAGGGAGACTTGATTAAGGATTTGGCTTGAGTAAGGGTGGGACTTTAGTAACACCCTCTTTTAAAGACTTTGTACTGATTATGTATCATTATTATATTGAAGTGTGGATTTATAACACATAGCAACATGAGTCCTGGTGGCATAGGTGTTACCTGTTGGGCTGCTAAGTGCAAGACCAGCTGTTCCAAGCCACTTCATAGGAGAACGATGATGCTTTTTTACTCCCATTAAAAAGTTGCAATCTCAGAAAACAACAGGGACTCTTCTGTTCAGAATCAACTCAGTGGCAGTGGGTCTTCTTTTTGAGCAAGGAAGATAATTATATGATGTCAAAAAATGGAGGACAACCACACACTACTGGGAACCATAACCTAGTCAATGGATGCATAATATTATCAAAAGAAATAAATGGGTCATAGTAGACTATTTAATATGCTAATGTCAAGGAGTTTAAAAAATGAACTCAGCTTTCCTAAAAAATAATAAGGTACAAATAAATCCATATATCCATGGTTGATTGATTTTCAATAAGAATGCATAGTTCATTCAATAGGGGAATAAAGACTATTCAATGTAGGTTACATGTAGAGAGAATTAGATTTCTACATATATAAGAATGAATCTGTAAAATGTTGTATTCAACATTTAAAAGGGGATTCAAAAATCTCCTGAAACAATGGTTTGGGACTTGCACTAAGTCCTACCTCCAATTTAAGGACAATTAATTCTTACACCTTGGTTCTGCTTGACACACGCCTTCTGGAAGGGACATTAAAAGATATGGGTGCTATAGCAAAATGTGGTGAAGAATGTAGATGGTGGCGGCTATCTGATAAAATAGCTCTGGAGTCTTCAAGGCATGTCTCCAAACAAGCAGCCATCTAAGTGAAATTGAGATGTCAACTAAGTCCACCTGGAAGAAGCACTCCATCATTACTCACTGCAGGATTGGAAATCATATATACTGAAGTTGAAGAAGGGATTAGTCTCAGACCCTCAATTGTGAGACTCCAGTTTGCAGAAGGCAATGGATGACAGTGGGGACCCATGATTCATTTGTGGGAACTACATAGCAAGTAAACTTCCAGAATGACCTCTGTCCACAAGTGAGGGACAGAAGGAAAGTGGGAACTAAACAGAGTGCATTGGAGAGAGGAGTATAGGAGATCAGAGGCATAAATCTGACGTGAACACTTAGAAATTCGTCAGTTGATTCCCCTCTCTGATGCATGCTGGCCTGATCTGACTTTCAACAGGTTCTGTATTTTTTGGTTTGTTTGGCTTTTTGTTTTGTTTGTTCACATCAGGGTGTAGCTCAGATATGTTCTGTTCTTGGAGGTCACCATCTTGAAGTTGTGAAATGTGTTTTTCTCTGTTTCAGGGCATGAAACCTATAGGGACAGGAAGTCCAGGGCCTTAGAGTGTGTGTTGGGCATAGTCGTGGGGGGGGGGGAGTGAGTGGGAAAAAGGAGATGATGTCAAGGAAGTCCATGTAGAATGAGAATGTGTGGAAACTATCACAGCAATCGTACAGTTCTGTTTGACATGATTGAACTCTGGGATGTTATGATATATGTGGGGGTGGTGGGAGGAAACATTAAAGAACTAGAGGAATGCTGTGTGTCCATCGGTGCTATGCTGTACCCTGGCTGACTCCTTCTTTCCTCGTGACCCTTCTGTGAGGGAATGAAAAGGGCAAATCTCCTTTATAAGAAACAAACAAAAACACAGAAACTTCCCCGTGTTTCTCATGGGTGTGAAAGTGGAGGAAAGGAAAAAGCTTTGCTTAGGGGTCATGGGTCGATGCTAATGATGTGGAATGATTGGGAAAGGACAGTGAGAATGGCTGTGCAGCTTAGAGAATGTGATAAACGTCTCCGGATGTATATGTAGAAATGGTTGAGGTGGCAGGTGTTTTGTTACGCATATTTCCACTGCACTTAATGTTCTTTAAAAATAAGGATAACAGACAAGTGGTTCTTAAAGTTTGGGTTCTGTGAGAGGGCTGTGTGCACAGCACTTGTACAGCTCTTATCACAATTCATACATTTGTTGTGTCAAGCACATTTGTTGCCATCATCATTCTCAAAACATTTTCTTTCTACTTCAGCCCTTGGTATTAGCTCCTCATTTTTCTTCCTTTCTCCCTCATCGTCCTTCTCTCATGAACCCTTGATAATTTATAGACTATATTTTAAAATAATATTTTATAATATATTAATATTATAAACATTATACTAATATAAAATATAATATCATTTTAAGATATTTTGAAAAAAAATTTCATGTCTTACACTGACCAATGTCTCCCTTCACCCACTTTTCTGTGGTCCATCCCCCTGGAAGGGGTTTATACCTAGATCATTATGATCAGTTCCCCTTTTAGGGGAAGGTAGGAGGTTCTTAAAGTTTTAATGAACAGGTTTTTGTTTCTCTCAGTGTTCACTGATGTTTGCCAGACTTTGCTGATGCACACTGAAGCACTGAGCTGTCAAAAGACAAGCCTGTGTCTTCAGAAAAGCTCTAATTCCCCCCAGACCACAGAGGCAGAGTATTGTTATGTGAGGGTGCTAATGGAGCTCTAGTGGCACAGTGGTTTAAGCTCTTTACTGCTCACAGAAAAGTTTCTGCTCTGGAGTCATCAGCCACATTGCTGGAAGAAGATATAGCAGTCCACGTCAGGCACAAATTACCACCATGGAAACTCAGAGGGATAGTTCTGCTCCACCCTACAGAGTTACTCTGATTGAGAATTGGCCAGGTTGTGATGGAAATGGAGGATGCTAGGTGAAATAAGCACATTGATCTCAGCGACATCAATCCCTACCTCTAAAAGACATCCCTTGTTCCTTAACGGTGTATTCTTCACATGCATGACAAATAATTTTTTCAATGAGGGAAAAAAAGGTTTTCAAGTGGAAATCCACTTTGGAGTGGATTCTTTACCATTTAGGCTTTCATCTTACACTGCAGACCAAACAACAGGAACACGATGTACAAAGGTTGGGGGAGAGTCTCAAGCGATGGATACCGTGAAGACAAATGGTTAATGTCTGCTTTCCCAGCTGCTTCGTTAATTACTGTAATAGAAAACATCTTGAGGGAAAACACAGCATACCGTTATTAGCAATTAACCCACGACTCTAAAATTCACAATTCTTACTAATAATAGAACTAATAATAGACTGCCCAGCCAGTCTAATCATAATTTCTGTAAAGGAGTTTTGTGTTTTCAGAAAATGTGAAATCTTGTAAGTTAACTACTATTTAAAAATTCAGATAGGAAATTGGGATAATGGTGATGACACTCAGACATACAAAATGGAGTAGAGTAGACAGGACTGGACAGGACTTAGCTTGTAAAATGTAGTTCCCTGGCATGTCAGAAACATCAGATGCAGTAGACAAAAGAACTTGCCTTTGAGTGTTTCCTACAACCTAGGCCCTGAGATGCTAATGCACGCGGGTGGTAACACGGGGAGTGCAGGGCAGGAGAAATGTAATGAAATGAACACAGGTAACAATGCTCTGCTTGGTTTGAATCGGGGATCCTCTTCCTGACAGCACAATCTTGAAGCCCTCAAGCTTTTCTTTCCAATTAAGTATGTCTCTTCTACTCTCTCCCATGTTGCCACCTTTGTTCTGCAATCACTGGTCCCTTTGCCCTTTCTAGAACACATTGAGTTCATTCCTGCCTCAAAATGTTAACATTTTCTATTTCCTCTGCCTGAAATATTTGCTGCCCAGATTTGCCATGAATGAATTCTGGTCACCTTACCAAACAGACCCTTTCTCCCATTTTTCTATTCCATAGCACGGCTTTCCTTTTTCCAGACTTCTCAGTTGGTTAGAATATATTAATATGACTAACTTACCATAAATTATATACTATGTATGAATTCATCTACTTTGCACTGTCTAGTTTCTCCGGCAGAAGACATATGCACTAAATGCAACTTCTCCTCAGTCCCAGGTCTTTCCATCAGAAGTAGCCAGTTGGGAATCACATGGCAATTTACTCTTCTTCTCACAGTTCATCTGTCTTGACACCCCTCTTTCTAAATACACTGTCAATTATACTGTTTCTTTGTTTATCAACATCAGACTATTTTTATACCCTCTCTTCCTTTATCAACATGGTTAGGTCCCAAAGGTCATATTGTTATGCAAAACCAGCATTATGGGAGAGACTTTGGGGGCAGGCCTTGTCTTCAGGGCCTTCCCTAGCCCCCGCGGTGCTCTCCTACTGTTGAGTCACGCAGAGTGTGTATCTTGGGATGCACACGGCCCAGGGCTCCTGTGCTCCCTCAACTCCACCGCTAGGGAACCTGGAGGATTGCGGGTGGTGCTGCTGCTGGTGGGGATGGTAATGTTTGATTGCCTCCTCCTCCTCTGCAAGGATTCCCTTCATTCCTTGTCCACTCCACTGTCACTGGGCATTTCTCCCTGCCCCTCACCAATTCTCTCTACTTCTCTCCTCCTCTCTCCCTCAACCTTTGGGCATTTGCTGATTTCTATAAGGTACTTTCTACAGTTCTGCTCTGTTCCTGCAGGGGTGCAAGTCACTGTGAGAGCCTCTGACATCTTTTGGTGGTTCATAGAGGACACCCCACTTCCCCATGGGCCTGGACCGGTGGAGGGAACACCTCAGATCTTTTTTCTAAGTTGTCCTGACTGTGAAGTGGCCAGTATCGTCGTGGCTGATAACGAGTGGGATGAAGTGTTAGGAATCTTTTGCACTCCCATCCTGTAAACCTTCTTTTCCTTACTGAGTTAATCTAACTCAACTGGAAGTTCAGTTAGAACAAATCTGGATAAGGGTTTATATTATTTTCCTATAACAAGTATGGGAAGTCATTTACAAATTAGCCAAAGCATATCTCCAGACATTTCTTTTCTTACACACAAATTTGTTTTTTCGGAAATTAGTACTTTGTTTTCTTGTTTACTAGATTTTTCTTCTTAATCGGCTTTGATGTCTAGAAATAATTTCTAGAGTCTTCGCAGACACACTAAATGACACTGCTCCCTTTCATGCTGAGGAGCTTGCACTACAGCTCTTACTTGCTCCGGCTTCTCTCGGATGCTTTCCGTGCACATCGCTTCCATTATAAGCTGGTCCCTGTTGGTCCTGCCGGTCCCCTGTTTTCTGGCTTCTCCTTTCCTAATTCACTCAGTCACGTTGCTGAACCATTTCTCCAGTATCTTCCTAAGATCTGGCTTATGGGTACTTACATTTCAGAAGATTTCTGTCCTTAAATGTCTTTAAACTTGACTGATAGGTTAACTACAAACAGAATTTCAGGTTGGAATTTTCCCTTTAGCATTTTGAGTATTTGGCTTTCCTGCTTGAAGAAGAACATGGCATCAGGATTGGAGGAAGGCTTATTAACAATCTTTCATACACAGATGACACTCGTTGCTGGCAAAAATTGAGGAGGACTTGACACTTTCTGATGAAGATCAAGGACTTATGTTGCCTTCAGAAAACAATAAACAACATCTTGATAAGCAGGAAAAAAAAGACTAAAGCTGGCAAGGATTTCTTTTTAAAAACATAATTTAAAAAACCATTTTATTGGGGCTTGTACAACTCTTATCACAATCCGTACATCCATCCATTGATTCCAGCACGTTTGTGCATTTGTTGCCATCATCATTCTCAAAATATTCGCTTTCTACTTCAGCCCTTGGTATTGGCTCCTCCTTTATCGCCTTCCCTCCCTACCTTCCCTCTGTCGTGAATCTTTGATGATGTATAAGTTATTATTTTGTCATATCTCACACTGCTGATGTCTTCCTTCACCCACTTTTCTGTTGTCTGTCCCCCAGGGAGGAGGTTAGATGAAGATCCTTGTAACTGGCTCCCCCTTTCTACCCCTTTCTATTTAGATTGACAATCCATGCTCAAAAAATCAGCAGTCAAGCTAAATCTGCTGCAGAAGACCTCTGTAAAGTGATGAAGAACAAGGAGGCCGTGTGGTGGACAAAGGGGCACTGACCCACACGATGTCCTTCTCACCCATCTCCTATGCAGGTAGAGGCTGGCCAGTGAATAAGGAAGGCCAAAGGAGACTCAGGGCATTTGAATTCTGGTGTTGGTGAAGAATATTCAAAGCACTATGGACTTCCAGAAGGACTCACAAATGTACCTTGAGAGAGATACAGCTCCTTAAAAGTATGTCCCACATGCTTCAGACAAATTGTCAAGAGAGACGAAGTCCCCAGAGCAGGACATTACGCTCATTCCAGTAGAAGGTCAGCAAACAAAGAGGGAGAGCCTCAGTTTCAAGAGTGGGCTCAACCACAGCGGTACTTCTTGTGAGGATGGTGTGGAATACACTGATTCACACCGTGGTACCTGGGGTTATGACTCAAAACCGCCTCGAGAGCATCCAGTGACATGTTTTTGTCACCCGGTGTTTATTTTGAGAAACCTAATGTATTCTAATTGGTTTCCTATACAGGCACACTGATTTTGTAATCTATAAAATCTCATGTAATTTTCTATTTCTACTCTTCTGAAATTCTATGATGATTTATGTCACAGGTACTTTGGGGATTCTACCAGTCTGGAGATTAATGTCTCTCAGTGTCTGAGATATCTCTCGAATTATCTCTTCACGTGATTTTTCTTTTTAAAATTTTTCTATTTTGGGTTTTTTTGCTTGTTTTCTTTTATGTTTTCCATTCTTCTGTACCTGTTAGGGCAATTCACTGACTTTAATTCTTTCATTTTTAGTTTCTCTATCTTCATTTTAAAGACTATTCTGTAGACTTGTTTATCTTGAAGATATTTACATAATTTTATTGTTTTTAATTTCAAAGAGCTTTTTCTTATTTTCTGAATATATATTTATAGAAATAAATTCTATTTCTATTATATAAATATTTATTTCTATAAATATTAGATATGATTATTTATAAATAGTATATATATAAATATAAAGATTATTCACATATCTACCCGCCTGTTTGTCATTTTGTCCTACTGTGGTAGTTTTTGTGTTTCTATGATGCTGGAAACGATGTCACTGGCATTTTAAGGCCACAGGATCACCCAAAGTGAACCGGTTTCTGGGGAGTTTCCAAACTAAGAACAGACAAGGAACAAAGATTTGGCTCCCCACTTGGAAGGAAAGAGCTGCTGAAAAATCTTAAAATATTTTCAAAGTATTGTCAGGTACTGATGGTCATGTGAAATTCCCAGAATTCAGGTCAAAGAATCATCTCAATTTCAGGATCATATGATGAATTCTTAAAGACACAGATTGCTAGTCTCTGATTGCAGACTATTTCAGCATGTTGTGTGGACTGGAGAATATATATTTCTGATTAGGCTACAGGTAATGGTGATGCTGTGGGCCTGGAGAAGATACTTTGGGAATTACCTCTTTAGTACAATTAAATTAACTCTGATTCTACTCTTCTCTATAAAGATACATTCCAGCTGAGCTACTGTTCATCCTTTCTGAGTACCCTCCAATTCTCTAGAAGCATTTCCTGACTTTATAGAAAATATGATCTGTCTAAAAGTAACTCACCTCCTTACTGATTTTTTTTGTTTGTTTTTGGGCATAACTGCCTTCTGGTGGGAATGGGAGGCCCAGCCTTGCTCCTGGAGAACTGCTGCTGGATTTGAACTGCCAAGCCAGTGGGCCGCAGTCTCGCACTTAACCACTATGCCACCAGGGCTCAGCCCACCTTACTGATTTTTATACTCAGTTCTCTTGGTGTTGTGCATGAGGCACAAGGTTGGCAGTTGAAACCCACCAAGTACTATGAGACAGGTTGCTCCCATAAGTCTAAATATAAAACATAGTCTCAGAAGGGTTGCTGGAAGCTGGAAGGAAGTAACTTGATGGCAGTGAGCATGGTTTTTAGTTTTCTTTTTTTCTAAGGACCACAGTGGACAAGTCACATATCTGACTTCCCAAGAATCCAGTGAACCCCTAAAGTGTGAATCACCTACCTTGGAGTTTTAACATGTGCCAGAAAAGTGGAATTAATAGAAAATAGAATGTTTAGACCTTTAGATTCTTTTTCCTTCTTCTTACTCCTTCATCATTTTTGTCCTCCACTCTTCTTCTGTCCTCTTTCTTCTTCTCTTGGCAGGCATTCAAGTGAACTGTAAT
Source organism: Nesogale talazaci (assembly GCA_004026705.1). NCBI lineage: Eukaryota > Metazoa > Chordata > Mammalia > Afrosoricida > Tenrecidae > Nesogale > Nesogale talazaci. Next base: position 3,129 of record PVJH01017425.1, on the reverse strand, counting down.
GAAGTTACTGTGAATCCTCAGTAAGTAGGGCATACGCTTCAAATGTCTTCCCTCAAAATTGTGAAGGTCTTAATTCTTTTATCAGTGCCTTTTGTAGCCAATGGCAGGTGCCCTCTCAGGTCAGGGATGTACATTATAGCAGCTCTACTGAAAGTAGCCAGCCTGGGAACTTGTCATCACTGGTCCTGAGTTAAGAAGATAAGATGCTTATCTCAGAGGGGAATTTACTGCTGGCTTCATTCAGAAAGACTTGCTATCTGAGAGTCAGCTATATGACTAAACAGTGTGCTTAGAGATAGAATCATTTTCCATTCCATCATAAACTTCTAATCCTATCAGGGACTACAATGAGATAATTTGCAGTTCAGCTGTGTTTTTTAGGCTGCATTTTTTTAAATTGAAAGGCAATTCACATTCCATCAAATATACCTTTTTAAAGTATACCATTCTCTGCTTTTCAGCATATTCATAATGTGGTGCATCTACAGCAAGCAACTTTCTAACTCCAGAACATTTTCATCACTCCAGAAAGAAACTTCATCGCCAATAGTCACCCCTCATCCTCCGCTTCCTCTAAATCCTTCAAATCAAATCAAAGGCACTGGCATAGAATTAATTCTGGCTCATGGTGACTATATGGGACAGATTAGAACTGCCCCCATAGGTTTCTGAGACTATAACTTTTTTTTGGGAGGGGGCATCACTGCCTCTGGTGGTCATGGGCACTAACCAGTGCTGCTCCTGAGAGCCACCACTGGATTTGAACCGCCACGCCTGAGGGCCGCAGTTCCACACTCAACCACTTACACCACCGGGGCTCAGCCCTGAGACTATAACTTTTTAAAGCAGTAGAAAGCCCCATCTTTCTCTTGCAGAGCTCCTGGTAGTTTTGAACTTCTGACTTGAGTTAGCAGCTCAACGCATAACCACTATGTCACCAGGATCCTAGTGACAAATTTTCTTACTGCCTCCATTGACTTGATCTCTCAAACCATGGAAGAAAGAGGTGGTGTTCTGCTTTTGAAAAGATATTGGGTATTCCACTCTGTTTTATAGCCCACCAGGGCAGCAGAATCACTTCCTGGCAATGTTTTTTAATTTAAAAAATTTTTTCTTAATGTTGTTCAACTTGAATTTGTCTCATTTCCTCTAATTATTGATTAAATATTGAGGTTTTTTTCCTACTCTGATTATTATGAATGATGCTGTTATGAATATTCATTTCTAAGTTTTTGCAGGAAAAGTGTTTTTTATTCTCTTGAATACATGCCTATGAATGAACTTTCTGGGTATTCTGGAGCTCTGATGAGCCCTAGTTGCACAATGGGTTACAGTATGTACCGTTAATGGAAAGGTTGGCAGTTTGAAACTGCCAGTCATTCCAAAGGAGAAAGATGAGGCTTTCTACATCTGAAATGATTTACAAACTCAAAAACCCACGAGGCAGTTCTAATCTGTCCTCAAGGGTGGATATGCATTAGAATGGACTCCAAAACCGCGAGACTTTTAGATATTGGCTATATAAACTCCCAGTGATGCTGCAGGGTAAGTGCTGGACCGCTAACCTCAAGGTTTGTGGTTCACAATCCATCATAAGCTCTGAGGTAAAACAATACAGCTCTCTGTTTCCCTAAAGATTTACAAAGCCTCAATAACCCTACCTAGATTTTCTATAAGTTAGAATCAACTTAATGACAGTGGTTGTTAACTTCACTGCTTAACTTTTTGAAGATTGCCAAAATATTTTCCACAGCAGTTTTACCTTTCATACCCCATTCAAACAAATCCAAGCACACTACCAGTGAGTGATAGTGATTGTCCTGTGGGTTTCTGAGACTACTTATTGGAGTAGAAAGGACAGTCTTTCACCTGCAGAACTGTTGGTGGGGTTTGAACTACTGACCATGTAGATACCCCACTGGCAATGTAAAAAGATTCTTATTTAGTCACATCCTGTCAATACTTGCTAGAGTCTGTCCTGATTATAGCTGTCCTACTGGGTGTGAAGCATCTCTAGGGATGTCCATGACTGACATGCTCAGCTGAAAACTGAAAGCTTGCCATTTCAAGTTGATCAGAGGTGCTTTAGAAGAAAAAACTGGGAATGTATTTCCAAAAAACCAGCTATTGAACGTCTTTTGGACCATAGTTCTACTCTGTCACTTCTCCATGAGATAGAACCAACTGGCAGCAACTGATTGTGGTTTACAAAACACTGCTACAACTGAGGAAAATCCTGCAGGTCCAAATGCAAATCACGTTTTTTGTTTATTTTTGGGGGGGCATCACTGCCCTCTGGTGGTGGGAATAGGAGGCCCAGCCTTTGCTCCGTGAAGCTGGAATTGAACCTCCATCCAGCGGGCTGCAGTCCCGTGCACAACCACTACGCCACCGGGGCTCAGCCGCACATCACATTTTTATATGAGTAAGATAGAACGCTTTTTAAAGGCCCTGATAGTGGGCTGGTATTTTAGGGCTTTCATCACAATTTTTATTGCGCTTTATATAAAACAGTTGGCACGGCTTCCTTTTGTCTTACTTGGGGTTTAAATGGAGAGTCCTGGGTTATACTAGGCTTGGATAATTTTTCCTTTAAGTGTGATTTTTTTTTTTTTGCTTCCTCTCTTGGAGAATCTTCCTCTGATATATATATTTCAATAATGCATTGGAAAGGGAATTGAAACCTTAGTCAGATGAAAGTTTAGCTTTCTTCATTCCCAAATCTCAAGGTGTATTATGCCTAAGGTAAGCTAATGGCATCTTTTCAGTAACTTATTGTGGCCTTAAGGAATCCCTGGCACAGGGATTAACATACTAAAGGAGAGGTCAGTTGTTCAAACCCACCAGTTGCTCCCTGGGAGAAAGATGTGGCAATGTGCTATTGAGAAGATCACTGTAAGTTAGCAAGAATTTCATGGCAGTGGTGGTTTGTGTCTTTGGACCCCCAAACTGAGTCAGAGTCCCACTACCGTGAACATATTAGCAGTGTGCCTTCATTCTGTGACTCTTTATTACAAGCTTCATTCAACTTTTGTAGCATGACTACTTGCAGATGCACTCACAGCTGCTGTCTGCCTATGACCAGTTCAAGGAATTCAGACTCAGAGAAAAAGACTGTAGAAAAGAGAT
>PVJH01017424.1:36308-47908 GCA_004026705.1 Nesogale talazaci | reverse complement strand
TTTTTTTTTTGGAAGTGTTTTCTTAGCTCAGGGATGAAGGCATGATCACCAGGCTTTCTGCCCAAGGCTGTGGTGCCTGTGGTGTTCACAGCGGGGCCCAGGGTGGCAGTCAGGAGCCAGAGGGACCTGGGTGGAGTCTTGGCTTATCCTGGTTGGTGACTTGGGCTACTCAGTCAGCTGTAATGCAGGGATCGTGAGAAGGGACTTTGCAGGCAGGCCGCAGGGGCTCCAATCCTACTAACCCAGGTGTGGCCTGAGGCAGGAGAACTCATCTCGCTGCGCCTCAGTGATCAGATTGGCAAAGTGAGGTGGGTGGAGATTAATCCTGGGTGGTATTTATGCACAGATGGTAGGGCTCAATTCCAGGAGAGCGAAGCCCACCGCCCTGGTCCATGCTCACTCACAGGGACCCTAGGACAGCGTGGAGCTGACTTCTGAGGCACAAAGCTCTCTGGGAGTGAAAAGTCTTGTCTTCCTCCCTTGAAGAGGCTGGTGCCTTTGAACTGCTGACTCTGTGAATTGTAACCCACAAGGCCATCAGGGCTCCAAAGATCAGGAAGCCACTCAGTAAAAGTCACCGATGGCCATCAAGGTCATTGCTAGGGGGTTGATATCAGCCCGGGACTTAGGGCCACCAGCAGTCGGTCCGTTTGTCCACTGCAGTGCCTCCAGTCTTGCTGTGACCCTGGAGCCGGTGCCACTGAAGACCCCCAGGGTGGGTGGGTGCAGGAGGCCTTCCAGACTAAGAGAGCTCAGAGAGACCCGGTGATCTAGTTCCAAGGACAAGCTGTGGTTGTTACACAATGCCATGTCAACTTAATAAATACGAACGAAGGGGTGGGTTCTAGCCTGTCAATCAGGGCACAGCCTGGTGATCCCTCCTTGTGGGTGTGGCCTTCGAATGAGGATTCTAGGACATGCTCTCTTCCTCCCTGGAGGTGGGACACACACTCTCTGCTTTCCATTCCTGTTGACAAGCCAGACGGAGCTGCGCCAATGGCAGCCAGAGCCCTGCAGATGCTTCCAGCACCACGGGATCCACAGAACTTACCCCACCCCCCCATCCCAGCCTGGGATTGTCTTGCGTTCGACATCATTGCATGTGCTGTGTGAGTCTGAAGAGGAATTTGTGGGCTAATATCAGACTTATGGACTTGATCTAAACTGGGCTGGGGGGTTTTATTGATGCATACTTACTTCTTGATATAAAATTCCCGCTTGAACCTACATGAGTGTCTGTGAATTTGTTTCTCTAGTCAACCTGGACTCACACATATGCTGAGGAAAACCCACGAGTCATGCAGCATCCTGTCTGATCAAGTGATAGGCCAGGAGCCCCTAGTTTGGAAGGCAGTTTCGATACCCCGTGGTGCCCCAGTGGACGTGGGCATCCCAAGGTCATGAAGGTGGGCCTGTCCGGGCAGCCATGACAACAGGCTCACGAAGTTGCAAGGGTTAAAAAAGACAATCCCCCAAAGCTTAGCGCAGTGCTTGGAACTTACTCAGTGCTCAGTGCATGAGAGGTGCTGCTTTAAGTTATTGCTATTTTTAGTCTCCTCCCCCTACCCCCTTTGTTCAGTGAAAACAAACTGTGTGCTTCCTTCAAATGCAACCGGTCCTGCGGATCTCTGCTCCCGTGGCGCCCCCTTCCTGGAATGTCCTTATTCCAGCTTGACAAACTGAAGTGCCATCTCAAAAGCCTCCTCCAGGAAGCCTTCCAGCTCTTCCCCTTGGCAGAACAAATCCGACACCCCCCAGTCCTTTGGGACTGACTCTTTGCCAGTGGCTGGAGTTTGAGGCTGTGCTAGGTATCTGGGGAAACCTTCCCTGACTCAGGAGTCTGTCCAGGAAAAGGATTTTCCCCATGCTCCTATCTTGGGCACAATGCCTGGAAGGAGTTTGGAAAGGAGGAAGAAACAGAGAGATGGAGACATGTGAATCTCCAGCTCTTTCTTTCGGGCGTATCTGCTCAGGCCATATATTTACGCATGCTCAGTGACCCCCGCTGCTCCTCCCCTCCCCACCATCTCCCTTATCACGCTTTATGTGGTGCATGTACTGTTTTCCCCATTGCACCTGGTCTGTCCCTTTGTATCCAAGCTCCACAGGCAGGGGGCATGGTTCCTCACCATACCCAGCACATAGTAGGTGCTTTACGCATAACAGGGCAGGATACAGGCAGTGGTTCTCGACCTGTGGGTCACACAACACCGTTGGGGGTCCAATGACCCCTTCAGAGGGGTCATCCGATTCATAGCAGTAGCAAAATGACAGTGATGAAGTAGCAAGGGATATAATGTTATGGTGGGGGGTGGAGTGGGGGTGACCGCCACATGAGGAACTGCATTATAGGGTCTCGGCACGAGAAAGGCTGCAAACCGCAGCATGGCAGCAACGGACCTGATCTGGGACCTGGCCAAGAAAGGTCAGCACTGCGGGCTGTCCTGGAGAGATGCACTCTGGTTTCCGAGAAGACGGACTGAAGTGGCATGTGCCCTGGGATGGACAGAATGTGGTTGCATTCGGATGCAGAAAGGGCCTTCCTGATGCTCACCCCGTCTCCAAGCCCAGCCACAGCTCCTGCCAGCGTTTGAGGGTATTTTCAGAGAGGACCTCATTTGAAAGGTGAAGCCCTCATTTGGTAGTGGACAACACCCGCAGTCATCACAGCCCAATCATCCAGCCTGCTCACTCGCTCCCGCCCTCACGCCCAGCCATGGGGTCCATACTGATTCAGAGTAACAACCCCGCCACCAGGGTTCCTAACTGTCTGACTAACACCTCTCATTTCACCCTCCGTCCTCCACTCTCCCCACCACCCACCTCACCATCCACACGCGGCCCCCTTTGTCCATTCACCCCTCCCATCTATCCCTGCACTTACCATGCCTGTCCACCCATCTGTCCAGCTAGTCACCCATCTTTCTGTCCATTTCTCTACCAGCCCATTCAGCCGCCCCTCCTTCCCTCTTCTCCACCCACCGGCTTTTCTGCTCATCCCTCTACCCGCCATCTGCATGCCTCCCCCAGCCATCTACCTATTAGTCCATCTTTCCACCCACCTGTCCATCTGTGGACCTCCCCATCCATCTGTCCATCCACCCACCCATCTGCTCATTATCTGCCAATAGTTACTGTCCACCTGAGAGCTTCGTGGGGGGACAAGGGAAGCATGTGTCACCGGTAATCTGAGGGGAGAGTTCACGTCCAGGTGGACACCAGGTTCTGAGTCAGGGGTGGCAGGGTCGGGGCCACAGCCTTGTCTCTGCTTCCTGCACCCTGGTGAGGGGTCTCACAGGCCCCCCAATCCCGCTATTCTCTGCTCCGCTCCCTCACAGAGCATACCCCCTCCGGAGGAATTTTAAGGGCTCCTAAGGCCCTAGACCCGAGGTTGAGGGCAGCCCGAGACCCGTTTCCAAGTATGGAGCTTGGGCTGTGGCAGCGCTAGAAATCGTCATGGGGTTGTCCGGCGGGGAGTGGGGGAAGGTGGGGGCGGGGCTGCTGGGGATGAACTAACTGGGATAGAAGGGAAGATAATGTTCAGCGGAATCCTGTCCACTCTTTTCCCCTCCGTGTCTGACCTTGCTAGTGAAAGAGACATAAATCTATTTGTGTGTGTGCACCTTGAGCTGTGACAGCCACACACAGGGAGGGTGGTCCCAGGGGTGCCTGAGTGGGAGGTCCGGGGTTTAAATAATGACAGTCTTTGGCGAGGTTCTGAGCAAAACACTGCACAGTTTGACCTCACTTCCCTGGACGGTCCAGGGCCTCCTGTAAACATGCGACATACAGAACCTCGCACCTTCCACTGGTAGGCCAGCACCGCCGTCCAGATGCCCTGAGGCTTCGTGTGTCTTGTGTCTTTCTGACCGCTGTGTCAGTGCCTTGTCCACACGCTGCCGAGTCAGTCACCCAGTCCCATCGAGAAGCGTTGTCCAATTGCCGCCCTGGATGGCTTTTCCTCCATCCCACTTGGCGTGCCCTGGGGTGGGGCTCATTTCTGTCATCAAAGCGAAGTCTCCACTTTTGCAATCTTTGAAGAGCTGCAAGAACGGACAACTCTTGCTCGGAGCTCGTTCTTACCGGCTGTTCCTCAGATCCGAGCTTGGTGAGCTTGGCTTGACTTGGTTCAGATGGCGTCATTGGGAGGCGCTACAGCCTGGAAAGGACGCGGTCATGTTTGGGAGAGCGAAAATGAGCAAGATCCTCAGTGGGATGGGAGAAGACTACCGGCACCCACGGGCTACGATCCAGAGGCTTCCATCAGAATTCCGCTCAGATACAAATGACAGACTGTCCACTGACATCAAGGTCAGAGGCGCTGAGTGGCTCCGATGTGAGGGGCTGCCCTGCACAGTGCAGGGTCTGTATAGTCCCAGTTCTTGCCCACGAAGTGCCCGCCAGCCGGGCCATTGTAATGAGCCCTCGATTTACCAACTTCCCCTGTGGGCGATAGCCCTAGTCTTCCTGCCACACCCACCCGGCCCCCTCCTCCCAGGGCCAGTCCCTTCTCTCAGAAAGAGCCTGAGATGTTGCCTAAGCCAAAACCCTTCAAAGCCTCCCGAGGGAATGGGAACCAGGGCTTCTCCTCTGTCAGGAGGCGGTCGAACCAAACCTAGCTGTGTCCTCAGGTGGTGGAGGGGGCTCAGGGCAGATGTCCTGCTTTCCACCAGGGAGCTCTGGGCTGGTGTCTGGCCAGTGCACCTCAGACACAGCACCCGTGTGCTTGCTCTTACGATGCTCAGCACATTTCTGCGGAGCCTCCTGACTCAGTGGGACAAGGAAGAAAGGCCTGGTAACCTTGTTACCAAATCTTAGCTGATGTGGATCACAATGAACCCCGTCTGTGCCTGGACGGTATCTGCTCTGTGAGTCTGGTGTCAGAGAGACCTGATCGAAGAGAATGGTCCTGCTCATGCTCAGAAGAGGCCTGGGGCCAGGGAGGGCTCCACACTCCGTCAGCCTGGAGTGGCCGGCTCCTTGCTCTGCTCATTTGCTGAGTAGCCTTGTGTGAGACGTGCGGCTTCTCTCAGCCTCAGCTCGAGAGGTCAGAGGAGGCACTGTCCCGCCACTCGGAGGTGAAGAGGGTCAGCAGCGGGCCCGTCCCATAGCCAGACCGCAGTTCCAGCAGAGAACGTTGCTGCTGCGCATTCTTTGGCTACAGTGACTGAGCAGGGGAGGGGTGCGCCCGGCTGGGGTGCGGCTTCTGATGATGGAACAACATGACCCGGCCGGGAAAGCTGAGCACCAGGAACCTGTATTAGTGCCTTTGCCCCACCCCGTCCCCCCAACCCAGTGGGCTCTCCGAGGAGGAGTGAGGGGTCGTTGGGAGCATGTTGGGGATCAGTGAGGCTCTGGCTGGTCGCTGAGGGTCAGTGGAGAGGCATGAAGTGGGGGAAGGTGGCCCCACTGAGCAGCTTCTGAGAAGAGCAAGTACAGCATCTCTGGGGGCTGATTCCCAGCCTGACACCTGCACTCCAAGTGAGGATGAGGAGGAAAACAGATGAAAGAGTGGGGGAGGGGGGCGCTTCCAGGGGGTACTGGCTCAGGTCCCACCTTATACAGCACAGGGGTTGCTGGGAGAAGTGGTCCTCTCACCCCTGTCCAGCCTGGCCCAGGCTGCCATGAGCTCAGTCCCCTTGCTCCCGCTAAGCTGTAATGGCACCACCCCAGTCCACACACCACAGCCTCAGTGCCCAGGAGAAGCCTGGGCAAGCAAACCAGGGCTCTTAGGCACCTGGCAGGATAAGGGGGGAGAGAAGGGCTACAGAATCACAAACCGGAAAGTTAGTGGTTCGAATCCAGTCAGAGGAGCCTCAGAAGACTGCAGCCTGGCAAACTTCAAGAGGCCTGTCCCACTTGGATAGACTTGGGGTCATGAGGAGTTCAGGTTTTGGTCTTTTAAGGCTTTTGTTGTTGATTTTGTTCTATGGTGTGACCATCCACACCCTCATTGTGAAAGGAAACCACCCTGTTCCTTAAGGCCCGGCATAGAAAACCCATGCTCTCCCAGCACAGAAGAGACAGCTTGACTGGCCATGACTGGCCAGCTTGCTTCCCCCACCCCCTTATGAAGGATGGACCTTCAGTCTATTTTAGGTGCCAGCAGCCTCAGAAGTGTCTCTTTGGAAGTAGGGCCTACTCTTCGGTTGAAGAGTCGTAAGGCACCAGGCACCATCCCTGAACAGCTGCCCCCACTGTTTTCCTAGCACACCCTCATCCCAGTCATTTTCTGGACTTTAGCCTGGCCCCTGTCCCTGGGCCTATTTCCACTGCTCAGAATGCAGACACGAACCCATGGCCGTCCCCAGCTAGCCCGGGGCCTCCGCCTCTATGCCTGGCTTCTCTCTGGACAGCAGAGGAGCGAAAGAGAAGCCCACCGATGGGCAGGATCAGGGAGGAAAGGAAAGGACGTGTGCTGCCCTCAGCAATAAAAACACAAGGGCCTGATTCAGAACGCACCCATGAGGTGCAGTGCCCGTCCTTGGCATCACCGTGACCACGTGCCCAGAACCCACCACAGCTGGCCCCGCCCTGTGCTCTGCACCGCTGGCACTCGTGGATTCATTGTTGTGGCCCCAGCATATGGTTGGTGCCCGCAGAAAAAGGGCTTCCGGAGCCACATTGGACAACCTTCTCTTGGGATCCATGGGGCTCTCATTGGCTGGTTTTTGGAAGTAGGTCCCCAGACCTTTCTTCCTAGTCTTAGTCTGGAAATAAGCAAACAACAGTAACCCCTCCCCACCCCAAGACCTCTCAAACTTTCAGATACTCTTCACTGAGCTCCGACTCTGGTTCCTGCCTGGTGACTGGCGAGGAGGCTGGTGTTGCCTCGGAAGAAAGGTCTGGTGACCTGCTTTTCACGGAGACAGCTGGGAAAATGCTCACCACGTGTCTATTACCCAGGGGCTGCCCCTAGCAGAACAGACTGATGGGGATGGGCAGCTATGCCCAGAGGTCCAGGCTGGCAGCCCTGTCCTGAGCACACAGGTGGTGACCTCTAATAGGACTCCTCCTCCCTCGTGCCCTCACAGGAGGACTCACCCACTGACCACCCTCCTCTTCCGGAAGATTCTAGACCTGTGCTCCGGGGTCTGCTGACAAGTACTTCTTACTCCAAGGATTGTGTATTACTTTCCTATAACAGGAAATCCAAACATGTGGAAATCTATCTGCAGGTACATCCCGACCTCAGGGACCTTAACCTTTAGGAACAAGATTAGGCTGAGTTGTTCAGAGCCTTGTGGGGTGTCTGCACAAGATGGGGCTCCCAGGTTGACCTTCTAGGGTGACAGTGGGAAGTGCAACCCAGAGAACAAAGAGTGTGGCTAAGCGTCAGCAACTAGACCTTGGGCCAGAGCGTGACCTTGACCACAGAGGCTGGTGCACAGCACTGACGGTTCTACACACACACACACACACACACACACACACACACCCTCCCTCAATCCCCAGAGTCTATCTTCAACCCAAGATGCTGTCCTCGGAAGGGTCCTGGAGACTTCCCAGTGGTAGAAAGGGAGGAGGTGGAAGGAGAGGGGCTAGACTGGAGGCCCACCTGGGGTCTATCTGAGCCATGGGAAGAATATTTAATCCAGTCTGGGACCCCTGCACTTATTTTCCTGGTGTCTAAGACCCATCCTATCTTGGGGAGCTGCCCACTTTGGGGCAAGGAGACCTCCTCTCTTTTCATGAAGTCAGTGCAGAGGTTAGGAGGCTCTTGAGCTGCTCAGAGTCTGGGCTTCTCAGCTGACTCCGCCCACCAGCAGCAGTCTCCCCTCTGAGTCTGGGGGCGTAGCTGCACAAACAGGGGCTCTGAGCCCTAAGGTTCACCCGGCTGGTTCTGCTGCAATGCTCGGGGGAACTGGTCCTGGCCAGCGAACCTGCCACTGAGTGCTTAGTCCTTGCAGAAGGAGCTTGGAAGGCCTAGTGTGCTTTCAATCAACCCTCCTCCTGCCTTTCTCCCAGCCACTGGTATTTGCATTCCAACACCTAGTTAGAGCCAGCCCTTGAAGGGCATTTGCAAAGGAGGCCATGCAAGGAGAGGGCACAGCTCCCACTAGTGGAAGCTCATTGGAGGGTGGGTGGGTGGGGGGGAAGAACAGATACATGGAGCCAAAGGGGCCCCCTTCCTATGCCACCCAGAGTCTGGTTGTGCCACTTCAGAAAAGCCCCACAGGTGCCCTTGCTGCCTGCCATTGGCACAAGCATAGGGGACCGAAAGCACCACACATTCATTATCTCACAGCTCCACAGGCCAGAATTCGAACTCCGCTCCCACTGAGCTAGCGTCAAGAGTTTGGCTGAGCGGGGCTTCTTTCTGAACAGCCGGTTGAATATTGAGTCGAACTTTAGGGAGGGGAATGGTCTTCTACTTGGCCCTTCGAAAGGAAACCCAGCTCCTGCAGCTCTTGACACCAGCTTGGTGGGACCAGCCCTGCAGAGCAAGGATACGGCACTTTGACGACTCAGGTGCGCCTGACCCACACAAAGGCACTTTCCATGGCTCATGCGCGTGTGAGAGCTGGACACTGAATAAGGATGACCAAAGAAGAATGGATGTGTTTGAACGGTGCAGAAGCGTGTCGAAGGTACCACGGACTGCAAGAGGACACACATCTGTATCAGAAGAAGGCAGGCCAGGGTGGCAGACTAGACTAGGCCAGAGTGGTGAGACTTCGCCTTACATACTTTGGACAGGTTGTCGGGAGAGACCAGTCCCTGGGTGAGGGCATCGGGAGGGTAAAGTGGAGGGGCAGTGGAAAAGAGGAAGGCCCTCCACAAGATGGGATGCCACAGGGGCTGCACCAATGGGCTCAGGCATGGAGCAATTGTGGGGGCGGTGCCCGATGGGGAAGTGCTTCCTTCTGTTGTACCTGGTGTGGCTGTGGGTCGGAGCTCACTCGAGGGCACCTTACACCCACAAGACAACAGCGGTTCCCTGCCATTGTGGGTGGAGCATTGGATGGCGAGCTGCAAGGTCAGTGGTTCAAAACCACTACTTTCTCCAGGGGAGAAAAATGAGGCTCTCTCCTCCCGTAAAGAGTTACAGTCCCAGCCTCCTCCAGGAGAAGTCCTGCCCTGTCACTCTGAGTCAAAATCAACTCGATGGCAGTGAGTTTGACTTTGGTTTCTGGAGAGGTCATCTGCCTCCCTTGGTTCACAGCCCCTTCCTCCATCTTCAAAGCCAGCAAGGTTCTATCTTTCTAAAGCCCCTCATGCAACTACACTGGACTCTCCCGATAATCCAGTATAAACCCCTCACCTCAAAACGCATCACTTTCACCTCGCGTGCAAAGTCTCTTTGGCCCAAGGAAGGCAAGGTGGGTTTCTCCCAGGGACCATCATTTGCTTGTGATGGGTTCCTCGACCCCCAAGGAGTTACTTCTGTCTCATGTGCAAAATGCATTCACTCCATGGCGACATCCACTCAAGGTTCGGATCCTCATGAGTTCATCTGCCTCAAACGGCAAGCCTGGGTGCGCCTCTAGTTAGGCTCCAGCCTGGGACACAGTCCTTTCCCTTCTGTAGGTTCTGAGAGCTGAGTGTCTCCCACAATGTCTGTGGCGGAGCAGGTCCAGGACAGCACGCACCTCCTTGTTCAAAGGGGAAGCGAGGAGAAGGAAAGAATCATTGGTCCCAAGCAAGTTTGCAGCCCAGTGAACCAGAGCTGCAGAGGTGCAATGACGAGGGACATTCCCTTGTGGTTCAGGGTGCCGCCCTCTGTGCTGGCACTGACGTCGTTTTATCGGCCTGCCTCCTGTCTGTAGACAATTCGGAGCCCAGCTGGCTGCTTTTGTGTTCTACCTCTTCCTGTCGCCTGAGCTGGCAGTGTCTCTGCTGATGCAACCCTGCCAAGGGCCAGTGACTTTCCCAGTGGCATCCAGTCCACGAGAGACGGGGGGATGCACAGATCTGTCCTGGGTAATTCCCTCCCTCGTCTGGGTCCTTACTGCGATGGTGGAGGGAGCACATTGTGTGCTGCTGAGTGACAGCCAGCTTCACCCAGGAGATCTGAGTCAGAGTGTTCATCTCCTCCTAGAGCCTTTGGTGTGACTGCATAGACGGCACCTTTTCAGCCTTCTGTAGTATTAGCAGCAGCTGTATAGCCCGCCGCACCCGCAGGCTGTTTCCTAGAGCACATTTCCCTAGTGACGAATCTCTTCATCAGAGCGTCGTTTGCCAGAGACATAGGCTGAGGAGTCCTGATCCGTCAAGTGCTGATTCTTTTCTGTGTGGCCGAGTACTTCCCTCAGTCGCTCTCTTTTGTCTTGCATTTTTACTGTCACCAACAGGAAAGCCCACCACACCTTTCAACACTCATCTGGAAACCTCGGGTAAATATCCAAGTTCTATATTGGCACACGTTTTCCTTCACCTAACTCCAGGACACAATTCACCTCTGCTTTGGGTTTTTCTTCCTGCCATTAATATAATAAGGCCTTCCCATGGCAGTTACATAATCTCCTGTCAACTTACGAAGGGGTGAAGTCTAGCCTGTCAATCAGGTTGCAGCTTGATGACCTCATTGGGAGGCAGGAGGTAAGATACTTGATCTGCTTGACTCCTGGGAGACATTCCTGCTGACCCACCACATGGAGCAGTGCTGATGGAGCCAGAGCCCCGGAGCTGGAGGAGCCATATGGACACCCAGGCCAGTGCCGAGAAGCTTCCACCACCACTGGATCCACGAGACTTTCCACCCACCGGCCCGTGATCTTCCTGCATTCGACATCATTGCATGGCTGCATGAGTCTGCAGAGGAATTTGTAGACTGGTAACGGACCTAGGGGCTAATATTGGACTCATGGACTTGATCTGGACTGGGCTGGGAAGTTTTCTCTATATCCAACTGCTCTTTGATATAAAGCTCTTTCTTTACACATGAGTGTCAGTGTCTCTGGATTTGATTCTCTAGTCAACCTGGACTAACACGCTTTCCTCTCCTCCAGTTTCCAAAAATGCATTCCTCATCCACCCCCACCCCTGCCCCCACCAACCCCCTTCCTGTGCTTCTTGTTTTTTTTTTTTTTTTTGCCCTGGCAGTGCTTCTGATGTGCGCATTTGTCTGTTCCTCACTTCCTCCCGAGGCATTCCCAGCAGGGCTGCTAACAATGACGTTTCTACCAACAGGCTAGTCCAGGCTAGAGCTAGACTTTCTCTGCCTCTGTCTCAGCCTCCTCCCAGCCTCCGCGTGCTGCCGAAGGGCCAGGCAACATTCACCTACATCGGAGGAACTCTCTGTAACAATAACCCATTCTGGGTACCCAATCAGTAGTGCTATTGTCTACTGTTGCGTAGTTTAAAGCAATAGGAACCGACTCCCTTCCTCGGCTGGGAGGGCTCCAGCACAGGTCTCAAGGTGTTGGCCGGGATGTGTTCTCTTCTGGGATCTGTGGGAAAGTCATCCCCTTGCCTTTTCCAGAAGACACCCCCCTCCCCCCACCCCACATCCTTGCACTTGTCCCCCTGCCTCCGTCCCCACAACCTTCCTGTGCTGCATGACCACATCTCCTTCTCTCTGCTCTTAGCTTCACCACTTCGAGGACTGCTCTTTCTGACGCGGCCTGTCCTGATACCCAGGCCCATCTCCTCCCCTC
>PVJH01017424.1:0-36208 GCA_004026705.1 Nesogale talazaci | reverse complement strand
ATTAAGTCTAGCTCTAAAATAAGGGGGCCTGGTCAGGTGTTCTTCAAGCCGGGGCATAGACAGTTTCCCACGCTAACGACAACCTGCCATATGATGAGTGAACTGCTGATGGCAGCGTTGCAGGCAGCACCAATTTGGTGAGTGTGAGGGGCTTACAATAGGGGTGTGTGTATATGTGTGTGTGTGGGGGGTGGTTTCCTGACATTCCAAGTCCCATCAGTAAGTGACCAGTAAGTGATTTCAGGAAATCGACGTTTTGCCCATGGGCTGGGGTAACATCCCAGAGTTTGAAGCCAGAATGGCTTCTATTCCTTTTTCAAATGGGAAACAATGAGACCGTTGTCAAATATTCCAATGGATTCTCTCCCTCCCACCCCCCACCCCTGATAATGAAGGCCGGGTAAGAAGGTAGCTTCTTCACTTTCTCTGGCTCCAGGTCTCTGAAAACAAAGACAGGCTTCTTGAGGGAGAAGGTTGCATGGAAACCCCCTGGCATGTTAGGCAACGAGCTGGCAGAAGCCACCCCCCACTGGAGCCTGGCCTGAGGTCTCCCTGGCCAGAGCCGGCACTCCCCCACCCCCCTCTGCTCTTCCAATGATAGATCTGCTCCTCCCATAAGTTCTCACAATGCCTCTCAAAATCCTATCCTTACCACTGATGCCCAAGATTCCCCTTCCTGCCTCTGTATGCCGGGGCCCACTGCAGCCCCCTGAAGACCCTGTCACCAAATCCTTCATGAAGACAAGTTCTGGCTGGCATTACTGTGACCCATATGGAAAGGCAGAACTCAATCTAATGTGTGGGAGTCAGTGAGCAGCGACCCTCATTTTTTCTCTCTCTCCCAAATGGAGAGGTCCCTCTTTGAGCCTTAGTTACTCCAAGAGTCTCTACTGAACCTTAGGGGGTGAGGGATGGGAGGCATGTTCTGGAAGCTTCCTCCTTCTGCTGGTGACCCTGAGTGAAGAGGAGGAGATGTCCACTGGGATGACAGGTGCCCACAGGCTCAATGCCATGACCACAGAGCATGTGTGCGTGTGGTCTATTCTTTTAAGGCATTGGTACCTGTCCTTCCTTAAAGGAAGTTCCCCCTGCCAGGCTCCTGTTGGCACCCATGGTGGTCTGCCTGACTGCCCGCTGCCCCTCTGCTGATTCCTTGAAAAGTTCTCAGTGGTTGGAATTATTAATCCATGAAATGGAGTGATGGAAGTTCATCTACTGCTTTGATCCTGTAGTGTGGCAGTTATATCATCTGTCAACTTGCAAAGGGGTGGAGCCTAGCCTATCAATCTGGCCATATCCAATGAGGCCTTTGTGTGAGCATGGCCTTCTCCTGAGGATTCTGGAAACTCCTGCCTTTTTCTCTGGAAGCAGGAGACTCTCTCTTCCTGTCTTTCTGCTGACAAGCCACATGGAGCTACACTGAGGCACCCAGAGCCCTGGAGCCGAGGAGCCACATGGAGACCCATGCTAGTACTGAGATGCTTCCACTGCCACTGGATGTAAGGCTTTCCACCTATTGGCCTGTGATCTTTCTGCATTCAGCATCATCGCATGGCTGTGTGAGTCTGAAGAGCAATTTATAGATTGGCACTGGGCATACAGGGTAATATCAGATTTATGGACTTGATCTGGACTGACCGGGATGTTTTCTTAATGTACAATTTGCTCTTTGATACTCACATGTGAGTGTCTCTGGATTTGTTTCTCTTGTCAACCTGGATACACGCATTTAGTTTTGCCAGCTAGAGTGCACACCCTTGGTCGAGTGGGCTTTGCAGTCCCTCCCCTTCAAAGAGCAGGCTCAATCCCCACCCCCAATCCTTGGCTTTCTGTTTGGCCAGGAACAGGAGAAAGAAGGGTGCCCCTGAAGACTAGAAAGCCAGAGCTCCCTCGTGCCCCAGCATTGTCATGCTAGGAGTGGCTCTCAGACCTGCCCATGTCCTGCAGGAGCAGGGCCGCCCTAGGCCCGCTAACCTGGTTCAGCCGAGCCCCAGACACCCTCCGGCCTGCTGACGATCGGTGGTGACTGAGGCAGCGGTTGTTGGTGGCACAGAATGGTTCGGGCCATGGTGACTGACACCTAGGGCAGATGCTGCCTCATGGAGCCCAGTGGAGGAGCCAGCAAACACTTGCAGCAAGCACAGCAAGCAAACACGGAGCAAGGAAAGCACACAGTTTTGCTGGAGAGGCACTTCTGGCCCGGGGAGCCCTGAGAGTGCTCTTGTCAGTGCTCTGCCTCCCACGATACCACTGGGCACCGTGCCGAAGTGCCAACCTCTAGGTGAGGGGCTGAGCGCGAACTGTCTTCATTACCCAAGACCCTTGAGGTGCTCGGTGACTTGGAGGAGGTGCGGCCACATGACAAGGAGTGGTGGAAAATTGAGTCCCACTGAGTTGGTTCTGGAATCATCGGCAGCCTGCTCTGTTGACGTCCTGAAAGAAGGAGCATAAGCTCTGGCGTGTGGAGGTGCTGACGGGGCCTTTGTGGTGGGAACAGGATGAGGAGGGTGTCTCAGCGGGGTCTGACTTCACCCGCTAGCGGGGGACACGAAGGCTCAGAGAGGCGGCCCCAAGGCCTCTCAGAGACAGATCGGGCTGCCTGGGTCTCCTGACTCCCCACCCGGTGCTTTCTCTACACCATCACAGACAGGGACACCGGGCTTCTTCTCATCCCTCCTGGCAGCTTCCAGCCCTTGCAGATGGTAGTGGGGATTCCCAAAGCTTCTCGACCCATGTGAGCAAGCCAGCCACCAACACAAACAGGACAGTCCCTGCCTGCGGCCTCCTCTGACATGCTGCTGATAATGAGATAAGCCTCCTCCCCGCCCCATCTCCTGCATTAAAAAAAAAGAAAAGAAAAGATACAGCATACATTTCTTTAGTTTTGGACAAGGTTAATTAAAAGATTAAAAAATATATACTAAAAAAACCAATTTGACTCAAGCTACACATGAGTAATGCAGCGAGTAATTGATTGAATGTTGGGTTTTGTGTCTGTGTGTGTAAGAGAGAACTTTATATGAAAGAGAAATTGTACATTAAGAAACAACTCAGTTCAGATCAAGTCCATGAGTCTGATATTAGTCCATTATACCAATCTAAGAAGTCCTCTTTTCGACTCACACAACACATGGAATGAAGCTGAATTCAGGACGATCGCAGGTCAGTGGGTGGAAAGTCTAGTGGATCCAGTGGCGGTGGAAGCATCTCAGTGCTGGCGTGGGTCTCCACGTGACTCCTCTCTGTCTCTGAGGAGTTTGCATGAAATCTGGGCCAGGTGGGGACTCACCAGCCTTTGTGCTTCAGCAAGTCCCTTGAGGGGTGGGGGAAGGCCAGCATGGGGATAGCAGGGCTCCAGAGGATTCCCTGGCTTTGCAACTGGGAGAGGCTTTTTCTCAGAAGACTGACCTTTCTCTAAGCTGACCCGTGGAGCACCCACAGGGCTTGTCCCGTGAGACCCTTCCCGGCCACCCTCAGGCCCACCCCCAGACCATTCCACTGGCCTGGACGCTGCCCTCTGAGCAGCTGCGAGGAGGCCACAGCCAGCTCCTGGCCATGCTATGTGTAACTTCTCAAATCCCAGCATGCTGTCCCTAGCCCCGGCTCAGCACACAGGCGGGTCTTTCTATGCAGAATGCCCCTGCTCCCCCCTTTCCCAGAATGAACCCTGCATGGCGGGAAGCACCAGCACCCCCGTTTACAGAGGGGACTCCTGAGAAAGGAGCCCAAGAAGAAGGAACGGGAAGACAACCTGTGTGATGTTCCCCTGGTTGTCTCCACATACCACGAGGACAAACAGGTGAGAAGACAAGAAAAGGCACGAGCAGCATTTTCTCCCCTCATTTGAGGACCGAGCTTGCTGTCTAGAGACACCGCCAAGTTCCAGCACACACCTCCCCACCGAGCGGTCCTTGACCTGCAGCCCCAGAGGGGGATCATCATTCCAGGAGGGAGACATGGGTGATCTTTTGGGGATCACCATTTTCTATTCTTTTCCCATATCTCTAACCTCCATATATTTTTTTAATCCCTCTCTATGGGGTGAGGGTGGGTGGGTTAGGGTATTTAGAAGTAATACTGTCTACTCAGCATGGTGTTTTTAAGATTAAAGCGGGCTCAGCGGGTGGGCGTCTGGCAGAGCCTATAGTATTAATGAGGAGCCCTGAGCTGTCAGGAGGCAGTGGGGGGCTGTGGAAGGGGAGGAGGGTCTGGTGGGTGGTGGGCTGGGAGACTAGGGGGATGCTGTGGGCTGTAGAATGCAGATGTGTGTGGGGTGTGTGTGAGGTGAGATGTGGGAGTGACCAGGGAGGGGGAGAGGGTGGGTAGGAAATGTGGGGGAGAGTGCAGAGTAGAAGCAGTGGGGGGAGGCAGGGGAGGATGGGAAACTTGGGGGGAGGTTGTGGGCTATGGGTGGGAGATAGGGGGTGGGGAGAGATGAGGGAGGGTAGGGGTGTATGTTGGGGGGAGGAGAGAGGGAGCTGTGGCAAAGGCAGGGGCCCTGGTAGGGACTGCCCTTACTGCCTCTTCACGTGAGCGGGCTCACCTGCCTCTAGTGTTGGCTTCAGAGTCTCAGGGTGGGACACCGCCAGGGCCCTCCAGGTCAATGTGCCCCTGACAAAACTCCCCCTCTTGGCCGTTCAGGGCCATGCTCGCAAAACAGACCTTGCCACCCCAGGAGTGGGCTGGGGCCAGAGAGAAGGTCCCATATCTCCCCCCAAGCCCACTCCTGCCCCATCCCTCGAACAAGCCACCTGGGTGTGCTGGGCAGCGCACTGGTCCCTGCGCCTCGGTGGAGGTCTGGAAGGTTCTTAGTATGTCTATTTCTCAGGGGAGGGAACGGAGGCAGAAGTAGCTCACATGAGGGACAGGTGATGGACATGGTTCGAGGTGTGGTTCAAGCAGGACCAGCTTTATGGCTGGCAGGAGCTGGAATCAGCACACACACACACACACACACACACACACACATCAGGGGCAGCTCAGAGATGGAAGAAGACGACGTGGGGTATGGTCAGAAGTGGAGGGAGGGAATGGCCAGACAGGCCTGTGTGAAGGTGACTCTGCAGAGGCACATTCCAGTGGGAGGGAGGGAGAGGGACTGGCATGGGCGGGGATGTCCTGGGAGGAGCATGTGGGACCTCTGGGGAGGGACAGGGGGGTCTGTGAGTTGAGACCCGCTCCATGGCAGTGAATGGACTTTGGCTTCATTGTGAAGAGTCCAAATAGGACCTCTGAGGTGGGGGTGGGTGGGGCAGCTCTGGGAGGCCCGTGAAGGAGGCAGCTGGCTCCACATGGGGCAGGTGAGGATGGCAGTCCCCGTGGGTCCGACTGCGTGTGTCTGGGATGGGGGAGTTGGGAGGGGCCCACAAAGGGGCCTTGTTCCTAACCCCAATACTTGGAGAGGGGATTTCCCCGGGGCTCCCCAGTTGTTTGCACTGGTTTCTCCCCTCTGGGGTGGGCAGGAAGAGAGGCTGTGGCCTGCACAGGCCCTTGTAAGTGCCCCACAGCCTGCTTGGGTAACATGGGAGAAGGAAGGCTGGGGGATTCAGGGGGGCTATTCAAGGAAGGGCCAGTCCCAACTCGGACCCCACAGAGCTTGGTGCTAAGTTCAGAACTGAGACCCAACCAGTCCACCGGTGGCTGTCAGAGGGTTCCCCAGGCCTGGCCAACCTGCATCTCGGAGCAGAGCTGCCTGTGGGGCCCCGAGGCTGTCCTCTTTGTGGAAGTGGACAGCCACATGGCGCTCCCTCGTGAAGGGTATGCGGGTCCAAACTCTGGACCTCTGGGCCACCAGGGACCCTCCCCACAAAGTGGAAAGTGTCACAGTTACCCATGTGCACAGGCGTGGGTGACAGCCGAGCACGCAGTCCGCCGTGTGGGGCCTTGGATTTCTCTGTGTCCGCTCAGGGCGCTCTGGTCCAGCCCAGGCCATCAGGAGGACCCTGCCGAGGCCCTGCCAGCGTGACAGCTGGTGCGTCGAGGGCAGGGCCTGTCTACACACCCGGCTCTCTTGGCGTGAAGTCCCAGGCCTTCCGGGGCTGGAGACTCTGCCGAGCCCCTCGCCTGCACAGATGTGGACATGAGCTGCGAGGTCGGCTCTGAGGGGTGCTCCCCTGCCAGGGGGGGCTCCTCACCCTCGCCTGATCCCAGGGTCTCTGGAAGCTGTTGGGTGCTGTGTGTGCGGCCCAGCTTCTGGGGAAGAGGGTGGGTGGGGTCATCACGGAGTTGCATTAGAACATGGTTCCCAGCGCCAGCGGGCAGACATCTGGGTGAAGAACTAGCGGGCGGCGGGTGGGGCTTGGCACAACGTGCCTGCCATCTAGACCCCCCACCCCGACTTGTGAGTCCGATTGCCCGGCAGACGAGCAGGTCTGGGGCCTCTGACCAGCCGTCCGTCCGTCCGTGCGGTGGTGGTTGTGTCGTCAGTGCGGCCAGGTTGGTCCCTGTCTCACAGCACCCCCACCAAAGCGGACACGCCGTCCACTCCCACACAGCTCCCCTGCGGCTCTCCAAGGGTTAAGGTCGGCTGGTTTTTGGCAGTGGACCTTCAGGCCCTTCGTCCTGTCTGGTCACTCCACTGAAGCCCACGGAGCCTCCGAGCAAGGCAAGGCCTCCACGGGCACCTGGCTGGGAGCCGCCCTTGCGGGAAAGCATTTTCAGGAACGGAGCGTGGGCCTCTCCATTGGAAGGGGAGGACCTCCTGTCAATGACCACTATCTTCTCTATGAGCGTCAGTGTCCATCTTTTTAAGATGAGGGCTTGAAGGACTACACGGAGCCAGGAGTGTAGGTTCTTGAAAGATCCCAGAGCACACCCTAAGTCTACTGGATCTGGCTCCCAGGAGCAGCAGTGCAGGCAGCACCTTGAGAAGCCGGGGCGCGGTGGGAGGAGGGCAGTCTGCAGAGGTGGCAAAAACTGGGTGAGACCACAGGAGAGCTGAGGGTGACTCCCAGACACTCCAGAGGCCAGTTGGTGGGTCTCTTGGTTCCTCATTCTCTTTCTCTACTTGATGGGCCATGGCAGAGAGGGGGCTCACTGTCCCTCCTCACCTGGAGGACTGGCACAGAGTGGACATGGGCTTGTGGTGACAGGCCAGGGGGCCCAACCCTAGACTTAGCCTGCAGCTGGGCCAGAGAGGTGGGAGTCCCCAGCAGCCTATGGTCCTCATTTGTCCTCTGAACTCGGAATGGAGTCTCATCCAGAGAGGGACACAGAGTTCCTCTGGGGACAGCAGAGCCCCTGGGACAGGGACTCTGAGGGCCCCGGGCGGCTGAATGGAGCAAGTGTCCTGCCAGCTCACAGGACAACAGTCTCTCCTGGCACCCCCTGGGGATGCGGTCCCGGCAGTGTGGCCCAGGAGCCTGGGCTCTCTCGGGACACTGGCAGGGGCCCAGGGCGTTGTGCCATGGGGATAGCACGGGGCAGGGAGTCCCCGGAGTCTTGCCATCACCGATGAGCACTCTGGTGGCAGGATGAACTCGATGTTCAGCAAGCTTTTGCAAGCGCCTCGAGAACTCTAATGCTGTTTTGGACTCTGGTTTCAACGGGCACGCTGACACACTCAGAGAACCCCGGGCACCCGTCTGTCACCCCTCACCATGTGATCTGGGCCAGTGGTAAAGCACCTCCGAGCCCCAGCTTCTGCTCCCCAGAAATGGACATGCTGCTACCCCCCACTCCCATCGTGTGTGTGTGTGTGTGTGTGTGTGTGAGAGAGAGAGAGAGAGAGAGAGAGAGAGACAGACAGACAGACAGACAGAACAGAAAAACGACTGTGGTGACCAAGGGTTGGCAAGGCCAGGAGCAGCCAAGTGCTCATGGGAGGTGGTGGGAAGCATGAATGAAACAGTGTTTCAGGAAAGTTTTTCAGTAGAGCTAAAAATGTACTTATTCTGTCTAAAGACATCTCTCTGTACAGTAACAGGCATTAAGATGTGTGCAGACAAAGACTTGTATGCCAATGTCCAGAGCAACTTAGTTCAGAAAAGCCGAAAACTGCCAACAACCCCAATGCCCACCCATTCCCAGGAAACTGGAGCAACAGCTGATGACGGATTCCCATGATGAAGTACTATGCAGCCCTGAAAAGGAACCACGACGAGGTATCACACAGCCCCCAAGGAACCACAGTAAAGTATTACACAGCCCCGAAAAGGGAGCTTGGTGAAGTATTACACAGCCCCGAAAAGGAGCCATGGTGAAGTATTATATAGCCCCGAAAAGGAGCCACAGTGAAGTATTACACAGCCCTCAAAAGGAACCAACAGGAAGTATTACACAGCCCCCCAAAAGAAACCACAGTGAAGTAGTATGCAGTGTTGAAAAGGAACCACGGTGAAGTATTACTCAGCCCTGAAAAGGAACCAATGGCCAGCTATGGTACAACATGAATTCATATCACAGGCTAAACCCAGGTTGCATCTCACAGGATTCATAGGCCATATCTGTGGGGCCCAAGAACAGGGGTGCCACCTGGGGTAAAGAGAGGCCCAGGCAGGGGGCTGACTAGGAGGCTCCAGGGTCTGCCCATTGTGAGCTTCCTAACTAGGTACAGTGTGGCTACAGGTTGCCCAGTCCGGCATCCCACCACAGTCCACGGCACATCGGGTTGTTGTGGTTCACGGAGCTTCCCACGGCTGGTTCACAGAAACAGACCACAGGCCCTCTTCTAGCCTGCCCTAGCCCTGGCCAGCATCATAGCGGTGCGCAAGCCTCCACTGCCGAGGTTGCTGCTGCACAAAGCGTGTTGGCCGGAAACCGACTCTGGGTCTCCTGCCTGGGAGGGGGGCGTCCTAGCACTGAGTGGCGGCGAGGCCTCTTTGGAGCAGGGCGTGTGCTGCACCTGGAGTTGGCTGCTCGCTGGTAAATCCAAGTAACTGTGCCCCTGAGATCACTCTTGTTGAGAGAGAGGAGAGAGACAGACAGACAGAGGGAATGGGGGAGGGAGACAGAGAGGGAAGAGAAGAGACAGACAGACAGAGGGGGGGGGGGGGGGAAGATAGAGAGAGAAGAGAAGAGAGACAGAGGGAGCAGGAGAGAAAGAAAGAGGGAGAGACAGACAGACAAAGGGAGAGAGAGAGGGAGAGGGAGAGATAGCTAGAGGGAGAGACAGAGAGGGAGAGGGACAGAGAGATAGAGGGAGAGACAGAGGTAGAATGAGACAGAGAAGAGACAGAGCAGGAGAGAGAGAAAGGGAGAGGGAGAGAGAGAGAGAGAGACAGACAGACAGAGGGAGAGGGAGAGACATACAGAGGGAGAGGGAGGCAGGGAGAGGAAGCAGAGAGAAAGGGAGAGTGGGGATGGCCCTGCTCTCAAGGCTGCAGTGGGGGCGATGTGTGATTGATTGTCTTTCTCTTGGGGCCCAGCTTCCTCACTGCGCATGATGGTAGGGTAGAGGACTCTGCAGAGATGACACCGTGGGAGGAGGTAGAAGTGGCAGCTGAGGCGTCTGTGCTGCTGCCCTCTGCCTGAGAGGCCCGGAGGGAGAGCCGGGACCTCTGCCCCAAGTGCTACCCCTCCCTGTCCATGTCCTAGAGGAAACAGGAGTTACTTTCCCTATGCTGACAGTTGGGCACCCTGCCCATGACCCACCCCAAGGGCCTCTTGGTGCCGGGCCCAGGGCTCTCACAGCCAGAGTGGACCATGCCCGCACCACTGGCCCCCTGCAACTGTCCTTCCACCCCTGCTCCCCAGCACCTGCAGCAGGGCTGTGGCCCCTGAATGAGCAGGGAAGGGAAGGCCCACAATGTGAGGGGGAGATAAGACAAGGTCGCTGGCCGGTGGCTCCCAAGTCCTATGCTCCATGACTAAGGGACCTGGGCTGCACTGTCCCATCCCCAAGTCAAGCTGACATTTGAATCGCTGCTGCCTATGGGCAGCGGTTGAAACCACCAGCCCCACCTGGGAGAAAGGTGAGGTTTCCTTCTCCCATAAAGAGTTACTGACTCAGAAACCCACCGGGACAGCTCTACTGGGTCCTGGAGGCTGAATGTACTGTGGGGTGTGTGTGTGTGTGTGTGTGTGTGTGTGTGTGTGACTTCCTCTGGACACACAAGCTTCCAAGATGCTTGCCAGCAAAGGGGAGGTCACAGCGGTGTAGCAAGCCCCACCACACCCCACGGTCAGTCAGTTGTGACCGTGCAGGACAGAGCAGAACTGACCTGGGGAGCAGCCCACCACGTCCTCCAGCACAGCCTTTCTGTAAGCGGCTGTACCCCTGCGTCACCAGGGCCCTTCCTCTACTGGGGGAGAGGGGTCCTTGTGCTGGCTGAGTGTGTCCTGGGAAAGTGAAGAAGACACATCGAAAGGCAGACAGAAGGAAAGGCAGCTGGGTGAGGACAGATTTAGCAAGCCAGGGGAGGCCCAGGCTGCCCCAAGCAGAGTGGGCCCAGAAAATTTTCGTTGGGCCCTCCTGAGTGCAGAATTGAGGCCTCCACACTGGCAGAGAATCTGGTTCTGCTGTCCATGTCACCTCCGTCGTGGCACGTGGTTCCAGCAGTCCTAGGACGGCAAAGCAGGGTCCCGAGTCTCGTCCCAGCCTCGGAGACAGCGTGCCAGTGGCCTGGTGTTGGTGTCCCCACCTGCCTCCCCGGCCCTGCCGCTCAGCACCTGGGCCTCGCTCTCCATGGGACCAGGGTGTGCTTGCTCCCATCTCGAGCTGCCGGAGCCATTTGGAGAGCAGCACAGCGAAGCAGGCTCTTCCCACAGAGCAGGGCTTGACCACTATGGCCCGTGGGGTGGAATCTAGCTGCCACACCTGAATTGACACCCGTTTCATGACACCCGTTCCTTTATGTCTACCCTGGGCTGCTTTCTGGGTCCCTAGGTGGTGCACAACCTCAGTTGTGAACTCTCAAACGCTCAGTTGTGAACGGAAAGGCTGCCACTTCAGAGCCCCTCAGAGGCACTGTAGAAGAAAGTCCTGGAATTCTAGTGCCCAAAACAAAGCCCCTGAAAATCCCAGGGAAATCGTTCTTGTCTGACATCAAAAGAGATGCCACTTACTTCCCACCCCACCTGGATAGCCCTCATGCCACGGGGGTGGAAAGGAGTGGTGATGACTACACAGACCCAACCTAACAGAGGGACCGTTTGGCCTTCACAGAGAAAGCATGCTGGCCTTTGCCATAAACCAGGCAGGGGGAGACTGTGGTTTTATGAGAATTATTTTGTGACATCTTCACAGCAATCATAGAGGAGCGTGGGGACTACTGCGAGCCCATTTTATGGCCTGGAAACCAACAACCAGGAGACTGAGTCCAAATCCAATATGGATCTGAACACTGACCCTCCCCCCCTCCCCCCCCCTCCCCCCCAGCGCTGTGTCCTCCTATTCCAGGAACAGAATCTAATTGCAAAGCCAAGACACACGCCTTGGGACCTGCTTGCATGATGCAAGCACATTCTATAAGCTCGGAGACATTCAGAAGATGAGGGGAAATGGGGTCAGAGAAGCCCCGGAAGGCTCTTGGAAGAGGCAGGAGCTGAGCTGAGTCATTCAGGAAGAGGAGGGTTAGCTCGATTTGGGGGGCGGGGGTGGGGTGGTAGGTTTGTGTGGAGGTGGGAGAGAGAGGTAGAGAAGAGAGATCTGGACACGTGCATGAAGGAAATCCATCAGGGTGGGCCAGAGAATTGGGACAAGACAGGGACACGAGGCAGCCAGGGCTGGCTGGCCCTAAGCTTGCCAGGGAACCACAGGCAAGCAGTCTGAAGGTGACACTGGAGGGCGATTTCTCCACACACTGCAGAGGCTGCCAGGGCCCCTGGCGGTGGTGGCGGCAGAGGCGGCGGCAGCAGCAGGGAGCTGCTGTTCAGACTGCACCTGGGTCCTGCAAGGAATTCCTTGCTCCCCCAAATGGACACTGCTGGCCCTGAAAACCTTAAGCACAGCTTTCCCTGTGGCCACAATGCTGGCGCCACCTCCCTCAAGGTCACACGCCATGTGCCCTTGGAGTAGCTGGTTTAACTCTTTGCGCCACGATTTACCAAACCATGAAATGGGGAAATCTTTGCGATTGCATGAGGATGAAAGGCACCGGTGTCTGGAAGGCATATAGGGCGGCGTAAGTGCTACCGGTTTGTGAGGTAAATACAGAATGCAAATAAAACCCCGCTTTGGCAAATATCCGCTCCCATCTCGTGTACCCCCGATGGTTGACGCGCGGCTGGAAATTCGCTGGGTGCACAGTGTGGCTAATTTAAAAGCTGCCTCAGAGCGGTGAGCCTGAACAGCATTTCAATGAATGCAAACCTTATTTTTAACAAGACACCCATTGGCACTTGCAAGAACATTTAAAAATACCTTTCCCATTCTAGGGCTGCACTGAGCAGGCAGGTCCAGGAACACTCCCGAGGGGCAAGCTTGGCATCTAAGCTGAGTTTGCTTTGTGGCTTGGACTCGAGGGCTGGGGTGAGTGGGTGGGGAGGGCGTTGACCAGAGGGGCAGCTGAGGCAGGGGTGCCCCTCGCTGGGCTGGAGAGTGAGACTTGGTAGCCCATCGACAGACATCTGTCTGTCTGCTCTTGTCTGGACTGGGGGTCCCTGGGGTGGGTGGGGGATTCTGCCTCTTATTTCATCAACCAAGGACACCTGCTATGCACCAGCTCTCCCAGGGGGACAGATGCTGACCACCGAGATGAAGGTGGTCAAGCAAATTGCATTGCTCCCAAAGGCCTTGTGGGGTTGTGGGTTAGGCACTGGGCTGGTCATCGCAAGGCTGGAGGTTCGAACCTACCAGCTGTTCCTCAGCAGGAAGAGGAGGCTGCCTGCTCTCAGCAAGATTTCCAATTTCTGGGGAACCCCCTGAAGGGTCCCCATGTGTCAGCATCAAGCCAGGGGTTGCAGGTTCGTATGCACTTTGAAGACCGTGTGGTTGAGTAGAAGACCATGCGGTTGTGTGCCAGGAGACACACATGTGATCACTGGTCCGTGCACCTTGTGTGCGGCCACCAAACTGCTGGGGAGCTGTCAGACTAAGACAGACTACAAAGAGAGGTCTGGGGGCCGACTTTTGAGAACCAGCTAAATGGGATGATGCCGGTCTGGCCCACGACTCAGCATGGGCATGGCACCAAACTGGCAGCCTGTTCCACCCAGCCGGGGCCACCACGTGCCGGGCAACCTGCAGGAGCGAACACCAAAGGTGCCCTGGAGACAGCAGCACAGGGTGGAGGGATTGAGTGTGTGAGGGAGAAGCAGGGCCAGAAGGCCTCTTGCAGGATGGAACTGGGAGCCAGTGCAGAGAGCAGCGTATTGCCGTCAGACAGAACAGCAAGTGCAACGTCCCAGCAGCGGTTTCAGAACCAGAAGGGCAGGCGGCTGGAGCAGGAAGAGCTACAGGGAGTGTGGCCGAGACTCATTCGGGGGCAAAAAGTGGGCTCTAACCATACCAGACATGGAAATTCTTTGGGGCCTCCACAGGACACCCGGAGAGGTGCTGGTGTCCCAGGCTAGGGTGGCCACAGTGGCCTGGGGCATGTTGGGGAAGCCAGGCTACATAACCAGCTGGTACTCCTCCCACTGCTTTTGACATGATTGCTGTCCTTTGGATTGTGTAGTCTGTCAGTGCTGTCCTGTCACCTTGTCAGGTGTACACATGCGTGTACACATGCATGTACACACACACTCTCGCTCCCTCACACGTATACCCACATGCACACATATACCCTCACACACTTACACGCACACTCACACTCATACATGCACACATGTGTGCACAGATGCACACTCACATGCATGGTCACACCTGTGCACACACTCACACGCATGCTTACATGGACACACACGCACATACAGACACTCACATATACTCACATGCACACTCATACATACATGCACACACACATGGTCGCACTCGTGCACACACTCATACGCACACCCCCCCACTCACACAGACTCACAGCAGCCCTCCAGGAGAGAGTCGAGCTGAAACTCCCTGGGAGTAGAAAGTCCCACTTTCTCCTACACTGGCTCAGCACACAGTAGGTGCTCATCAATCTTCCTGCATTGTCCTAGCCCCAGCTGAGGGCGCTCAGTCTACAGCAAGCCCGTCTGCTCCTAACCCTTCCTCCTTCCCAGCTGTCCTTTCCAGGCTCCCCTCAGTCTGGCTGCCCCTGGGGTTCGGTCGCATGGCATCTTGGGAGACCTCCACCCTGACTCACGCCCTGTGGTTGGAGGACTTTCCATCAATCAATGCTTGGTGCTTGTCGAGTGACATGTCGAGTCTCAGCACTTCAGGGCCACAAGTAGGAGAGAGCCTGCCCACCTGTGAGAAGCTTTGTAACTATTGAACAGGATATGTAACTGGGAAGAACATACGACATACACACACAGTAGTGAAACCGGTTTTAAACCGATGTCCTGAATCGCACAGGCACCTTTGCAGACCTGCGCTCACTGCAGAATTCCAGCCCTGGTGGCATGAGGGGGAGAGAGAGGAGGCTGTCTTCTCCCACCTCAGGAACATGCAGGGCCAGTTCTGCCCGGCCCTTCCTACAGGCTTGCTCTGGGTGGCACCGACCCAGCGGCGTGAGTATGGGTTGCTGACAGGCACAGATGATAGACTCTTGGCCTAAAGGCTGGCCGTGCCTACCCCCCCCCCCAATGCCATTACAGAAGAAGGGGTGCAAGGTCTCTTTCTACAAAATCCCCTGGAACACGCGGCTGTGTGGAGGCGGTAAGTTCAGGGCTGCTACCTGCAAGGACTGTGCCTCAAGCCCTCTGTGGATCCTGGGGAGAAAGAGGAACCTGATCCTCCCCGGAAAGATGTGGAGCCTGGACACCCTCCGCCACGGGCAGCCCTGAGTCACTACCTACATGGGGTGGGGTAGGGGGCGTGGCTTGTCTCAGATGTCCTGAGATTTCCCCCATTCCAATGGTCTTGTCTGGTCTGCCCGCCCCTGAGAACAGGTGCTGTGTTGTCACTTGCAGGTCAGGAAAAGGAGGCTCAGGGAGGTCACACTGCTGGGAAGCCGGGTTTGGGCTGCCTCTCAAAGATAGCTTCTGAACTTCCTCAGAGGACCCTTCCTCCACCTGGACGGTCCTGTCCTCCTCCTGCCAGGGAGGCACCTCCACCCGCGTCCCCAAGCCCGTGGAGGCAGCAGCTTGATGGATGGCATTTCCAAAATAAGAATCTCTCCCATCCCTCACGGCGTGACTGGCCAGCTGCTGGGGAAGAGCAGGGCGCGTCTCTGCTGAAACACTCGGCCCCCGTTCTCTCTTGATCCCGGTGCACTCAGGTCCAGCCGCCCCCTGGCCTCCTGGTCAGAGAGGTCTGCTCTGAGCTCCCCAGTGACACCGCCCCCTCCCCACCCCTCCCCATTCATCACATTGACCCATTACAAGATGAATCGTGTCTGTCCCAGTGTGGAGTGGAACCCTAACCTCCATCTGTGAAGGTGTCATCAGGCAGTTCCTCCTGGGTAAGGCCACTCAGGGAGGGGTGTGTCTCGATTCTCACTCCGCCTGAGCTTGAAGGGGCATCATTGGAGCTGCGAGGGGGCTGGTGAGCGGCCCAGCGAGTCTGCACGAGCTGAGGAGTGCAGGCTACAGAAACTGAAGATGAGGACCTTGCCCAGGGCAGGCAGCCAGAGAGCAGGCAGTGCCCTGCACTGTGAGGGAAGGGTCCAGACAGTCAGGGGTTAAGCGCTGGGCAGTTCAGTCCCAGGACACTCTGCAGGGAAAGATGGGCCTGTCTGGCTCCCTACACATTAGGCTGTGGGGAGCAGTTAGTTCTCCTCCGTCTGACAAGGTCACGGCGAGCTGGAACACCCTCTCCCCCGCTTCCCCCCCCCCCCGCAATGGCTGGGTAGACTGTGAGAAAACACACCGATGCCTGTCTTTAAAAGCCATCCACTGCGGCCCTTGTGTTCGGGCAGCACCAGCAGGCAGGGTGTGGCATCGCTTCTCCTGGTTCAGTCATGGTCCTGAAGCTCCATCGGAACAACTTGACCTTGTCGAGGGAAGGAGTGAATCAGAATAGTGACCTGAGCTGGGAAAATGACCGCTGACGCCCTGCACAAACTGCAATCTCCCCTTGGAAAACAGTGACCCGACCACCTGACCGGCAGAGTCAGGGACGACGGTGACTGCGCAGACCTGGCCGCTGAGGGCGCTGCTGCAATGAGTCTCTCTCCTCACTGGCCCAGGCATCCCGCCTCCCACCCTACAGATTTGGGTCTGTTGCTATGTCACAGTATTGGCCACATGGAACCAGGCCAGATGGGTTTGAGTGCTTGCTGGTAAGATGAGGCACAGCTTGATTTTCCCACCAGGCGCTTACCCCGACCAGATAACGATATCATGAATATTCTAGATGAGCTGGCTAATTCTCTGTCCTTTCCATCTGCCGGAATGCAAACTCCACGAAGATAACTTTATCTGCTGGGTTTTCTGTTTTGGTTTCAGCTGGATCCAG
Source organism: Nesogale talazaci (assembly GCA_004026705.1). Classification (NCBI taxonomy): domain Eukaryota; kingdom Metazoa; phylum Chordata; class Mammalia; order Afrosoricida; family Tenrecidae; genus Nesogale; species Nesogale talazaci. The sequence goes on along the minus strand of PVJH01017424.1, from coordinate 19,794 downwards.
TTGGCACTTATTAAATACACGAACGGATGCCATCATCGCATACATATGATATACTGTTTTGTGCTTTTTGATGGACTATATGCTGATATTTCTTTCCTGAGGTTTTTTACTATAGAAATGGAACAAGCTCAGAGCAGGTCCATGCACACAGGGAGCAGAGGGAGAATCATTAGTGGATGCACCCCATTCTGGGAACACTCATGAGTATGCATGGGCCCATGGACACAAGTGTGACCAGGGACATGCGTGTGCCACAGACATCAGTGTACCAACAGACTTGAGTGTGCGTGTGCGCACATACATGAGTGTGTTGGGGGTGAGAACATCACTCTACAAACTCAATCTCTCCCGAATGACCCGTCATGTGCTCACTGTATCCGAGGTGCAGCCAAGCACTGGCCCCTACTGACCTCCTGGCTGGAAGCAGTATCACCTGGCCTCAGCACTGCTGGTGTTTGTAGACAGATCCTTCCCTACTGTGAGTTCGATGCTGCCGGGTGTTTAGCACCTTCCTGGTCTCCGCCCACCCACTGTGCACCAGTATCATCCTACTGTGCTAGTCTACAGTGTCTCAGACATGGACCACTATGCTTTGGGATGAGGACAGGGACACATCGAGACCTTACTGCCCACACTACTCACCCCATTGTGTGTCCGGCACCTGCCACTGGCCAGCACCATGCCTCTCCTCCCGAGTCCCAGGCCCACTATCTCTGCCTGCAGGGTCCCTTGTTCAGCATGTATGTTGGCACCTGTCACAGGTCAGTGGCAAACTCAAGAACAGCATTCGACACCCTCTGTCTCACTCTGTCCCTGCACACCCAGCCCAGCTGGCACCATTTCTGTGACTGGTTTCTGACTGAAGTCTTACGTTTAAGGCTACACCAGTACCAAGTTCCCAACCCATACCCTGAGCCCTCTCCCAGGATTTTGAAGGTATGGAAGTCTTAGACTCTGTTTAGAACTAGAGTCTTTGGAGGTCAGGAAGGTTCACCTGTGGTCGCACTGGAGTAGGGTGGGCCCTGGTCCCAACTGAGGACTCTCCCGATAAAAGGGACACCGAGGTCTGGAGGGAGGAGCCCCATGTGGGAAAGGAGGCCCACATTACATTGCGGAGTCTGCCTGCAAAGGGACACCCAGATGTGAGGGGAGATGCAGGAGGCAGAAATCCTCAGACCCTGGGGGGGCGGGGCTGGTGGTGTCCACAGTGCCGCCTGAATGTGGCCCACAAGTTGCAGAATGTCCTCTCTTCCTCCACTGTGTTTTAAAAAGGGGTCTCTCTGGGTGGTGCAATGATGCACACACTTGGCTAATAACAGGAAGGTTCCCCCACCCCGAGATGCCCCTGAGGCACTTCTGAATTGCTGCCCTCTCCTGTCTGTCTGACAGTCACAGGTGTGATGGCGCCCCTTTGGGCTCTCCCTATGGATTTCAGGATAAGGTCCACACTCCCCAGTTTCCTTTGGGCCTTGGACTCAGAGCCTGCGGAGAGTTGAGCCCCCCCTCAAGGGCTCATCCAGTGATTCGTCTCACACCTCTCTCCTAAATCACCCCCTGGCCCACAGCCTCAGCTTCCAACATGCTACCCTCACTCTCCTCTCAGAAACACACCCTCCCGGGACCCCAGCGCCTCCTGTTGCTGCCCATCGTCGGTCTCGGTCTGTGTTTTGCGATGGTTCCGGCCCTTCCCTGCCAAGTGACTCCACAGGGACCAGAGAGCAGGGCCCAAGGCCGTGTCACACACGGAGGACCCACAGCTTGCAGCATGTTCTCTCACATTGAGTAGGTCTGAGTCCGATCCAGGTGAGGAGGTGGAGGTCTGCTCTGGCAAAGACCACTTAACGACTGTGATTGAGACCCATGCGTCCAGGCTTTCATTCCAAGAGGTCTTCCCCAGCCAAGGGCCCGGAGGTAAGGGAATCACAACTCCACTCGTGGAGACAAATGGCCAGAGGGGGCCTGCCGGCCAAAGGAAACTCTGACATAGACCCAGGAACCCCAACTACAGACAAGGAGACCAGAGACCCGTGGCTGCCCTGGGTCAGGGCTCAGTCAGGTGGGCCTGTGGGGAGAAAGAGGACCCCCAGATTGTGGAATAGCCATGGCGTGGGGCTCTAGCTTTCTCTGTCTCTCTAGGCCATGGGATGACTACTGCTTCTGCTTGACAGAGATTCAGAGGAGTGGCATGACAGGCCCAAGGTCACCAACTGACTTGTTTCCCTTCCAACTGGGAGGAACACGGATGAGGGGGAATGAAAGATTAGTCAAGGGAAGCTAATTATGGAAACTGGGTGGTGAGCCCATTGGGGTTTCTCACAGGGTCCTATTTTTATACATTTTGAGTGCTTCATAATTAAAGGTTCACATCAATAATGCCACCCAACTAGGTGGTAGAACATTTTGGATATCAAGCATGGGCAAGACCCAGATCAGGTCCCTTTGTTTCTGTCCCACAGGGACTCTGGCCCCCCGAGGTGTGTGTTTCTCAGTCAGAGGGATCCTAGGCAAGTAAAGCCCACTGTTTGTGAAGTCCTCGTGATAGTGAGTGTGCACAAACACCTCACAGACTGTGTTCCACTTATACCCCAGCCCCTTCGCTTCGAAGAACAAATGTGTCCTTTCTTTTCTAAGAACATACACATCTCCTTTCTCTTCTAAGAACAAGCATACTTGTTCCCTTCTAAGAACATATGTGTCCTTTGTCTTCTAAGAACATACATGCCCAGCCACAGATTTTTGGTCTGAGATCAAGACCAGGGGACAGCAGGGGCCATGCTGACTTGAAGGCCACCTGGAAGAAGTGGTGCCTTGAGGGAGGTTCCACCTGCTCTGTTTAGACACACACATACACCCGTGCGCACATGTGCCTCAATGGACTGTCTGTCCTTCACACGGGCCACTGGACAGGAAGATGAACCTACTGTCACGTGAAAGTAGTGGGTATTCAAATATAACCTGCTTTTAAAAGGAAAAGGGAAGCTACCTAGACATTGAGTCCAAATCCGCAAAGTTTTACCGGGCACTCGATAAATCAAATTCTAGTCTTCAGACCTATCGAGGTTCTATTTATGAGATCTATTTAAACAAGAATCACCAAACTCAGTGATTAAGCCGATTTCAACTCCAAGACTTGGGTAGGACAGGGCAGAATTGTTCTGATGGGTCTTTGAGACCAGGACTCTTTATGAGAGTAGAAAGGCTCATTTTTATCTCCGGGGAAGCTGGTAGCTGTGAACTCCTAACCTTGTGATTAGCAGACACACACTTAACAATGACACTACCAAGGCTCCATCTAAGAGATGATTAAACCAAGAATCAGGTGAGACTCACACAGCCAGGAAAAAAAATAGGAAGAATTTGACTTAGGGTTGAGGGTCCCCAGCTATTAACACTTCTCTTTCTCAGGGCATTCACTGCAGAGAAACAGATACTTAAAGAGCACCTAGATTTGCTGGATTGTACTAGGTCCTGTCATTTCTCTGTTGGTAATTCAAACAGTCGAAGACACACACACGCGCCATCATTCCCATTTTATAGACGAGGTAATGAAGACCTAAGTCTGAAGGCTAGAGGTTTGAAGCCAGGTCTTTCAGATCCTTCTCTCGCCCTCGCTCCTAACACTTGTTCTCTCTAGAAAAAGCGATACAAACCTAGCAGACTGCAACTCCAGTTGGTCAGGACCCCGGAGAGCTCCAAGCACCTTCGTGCGGATTGGCTCGGGCTTGCGGACCTAAGCGCACCCCGGGGCTCTGATTGGTTTGTTGTAAGCAGGTTCCGCCCACCCCACTCGGAAGTCATTTCCGAGCTCATCTTCACTCGGAGGGGCTGCCTGGTCACGTGCGGGTCCCCTGCTGACGTATTGCTGCTAAGTGCAAGGTCAGCACCGGGAAGCCGCAGCTGCTGGAGAGAGAACGCGGAGGCTTCCTATTTCAGCTCATGGGGTCCGTCCTCCCTGTCCTGCAGGGGCTTCAGAGTCGGAATTTGGTGAGGTTTTTGCTTTTAGTTACATGGTGTCTGGAGAAAGAACAACACCGCAGACCCTCAGGATAAGAGGGGTTGGATGCCCCCTTTTTAGATAGGTGCCCCACCCCACTCAAGGCTTGGGGGACTTTCAAACATTTTTAAAGGTCTCTAGGGGACTTACCCTCCCCTGGATACGATGACGTCCTAACCGGCAAGGTGTGCCCCAGCGGAGCGTTCTCAGAGCAAGGTCACGGGTTTCTAGTTCACAGAGCACTGCACTGGGCGCAGGGGCTGGGGCTTGTTGTCTCCCAGTCTCCGGGGGACCAAGCGTGGCCCACCGTGCAGACAAAGATCAGAACCTCGATGACTCCTCCGAGGCCACACAGAAATGTGGGTATGGTATCTGAAGTCTGGTGGCTCATTTACAGAGACCTCTTCCCCCCATCTCTCTCCATCGAGGCTTACTGCTCACCAAAATAATGTGCACACAGTGCCTGGAAGTTCTGGTTTAAGAGTAAAACAGTGAGCCCGGCTGTGACCATCCATCCTCCCGGGATTCAGACTTCACCCAAAGCCCATCAGTAGTCAATCGGATGCCCGAGGAAGAGATGAACCAGTCAGGGTGCAGTACAGCACCAAAGAAACACACAATCTTCCTCTAGTTCTTTAATGCCCCCCAACACTATTATGACCCCAATTCTACCTTACAAATCTCACTAGACAAGAACATGTATACTGGTACAGATAAGAGCTTGCACACAACACAGGGATCAGGACAGATGAACCCCTCAGGACCCATAAGGACCCATACCCTTACGAGGGTAAGGGAAGGGGTGCAAAGGAACTAATCACAATTGAAGTCTGCACCTCCCTCCCAGGGGGACGGACAGCAGAGAAGTGGGTGAAATAAGACAACGATTGACGCATGGCATGAAAAAAATGATAAATTATCAGGGGTTCATGGACGAGGGAAGGGAAAATGAGGGGCTGATAGCAAGGACACAAGTAGAAAGAAAATGTTTTGGAAAAGATGATGGCAACATATGGTCAGATGCGTTTGACACAATGGATAATGTATGGATTGTGATAAGAACTACAAGAGCCCCTAGCTAAAAAAAAAGAGAGAGAAATGAAATCCAGCGTATTTCACAGAAGAAGATACAACCTCCTCCCCACCAAACCCTGTGTGACTTGGCCCCTGACCCCACCTCTTGCTCTGGCCTCCTGCCCACAGGGCGCTCCTGCCACTCTGGCCTGCGGGGTGCCCCGGATCCTACCAACGTGGTGCTCATGCACCCACTGTGCTCTCTGCTGGAATGCTCTGGCCTCAGACCCTTCCGTAAGCTGCCACTCACCACTGGCCTCCAGCTTCTCAGTCCCTCTTCTGAGAGGCTCTGCCTCGCCCAATTGGCTGAGCCACTCACCCTGTTCTATAGCCTACCTGGCCATGAAGGTTGTCTGAATGGATCAATCACGGTGATTTATGAGCAGGCATCACCCATCCCTGGGTAGACTCGGAATCCCCTGAGGGCAAGACGATGCCCCTCTGAGCCTCCACGCCAGAATAGAGTAGGGTCCACAGGATTTCAACGGCTGATTGTTTAGAAGAAGATAGCCAGGCCTCTCTGGATGGAGGTGCCTCTGGGTGGACTTAAACCTCCGGCCTTTCCATGAGCAGCCTAGCCCAGCAACCCTTTGCATTGCCCAGGAATGGTGGGCATTCTGCAGTTCGATTCTGACCCAGAACGACTCCAGAGAGTTCTTCGGAGTGGAGCATGGCAGTTCTTGCCCGGAGCAGCCTGCCTTGTGTGCCCCCCACGGAGTGCTTGCTCCTCAGCATCTCCAGCCAGCCCACGGTTTGTTGGACAGACAGACGTCATCCACTGCTTTGGCAGGGGACACAGTCTCCGCAGGCCCCCGTGCATGACATAGCGCCTCCAGGGGACGAATGCCCAGACTCTGAACACGCAGCTCTCCGTTTCTGTTCTGGGCTGTCTTTCACGAGCAGGCCTGTGTTCGTTGTAGGATGAGTGCTTCAGAGTTATGCTCCCAGCCACCAGGGAGCCCGGGCTTCCTCAAAGACGGAAAACTCACTTGCAGACAGAGTGTGCATTCTTAGAGGCTGTCGCTCCTTGCTGGCTGAGTTTCAAGACCAGAGGTTCTCCAGGGTGGGCTCTGGTGGGCCCCTTCCCTCTGTCTCTCCAGACAAAACCCTGCAGTCTGCGGGACAGGAGAGACAGGCAGCTGGAGAGCCTGCCTGCTGAGTGGGGAAGGCCAGAGTACATCAGGGAGGGCTCCTATGTGAGACACAGCTCTCACACACACACCACAGTGTAAATGTGAGTATACACACACATCACAGGCACACAGATACATCCATACGACACATACACACACACACCAGGTAATAAAGTATACCCCCAAATGCCAGGCTCTACACTAACTGTGCTGCAGACTGACTGTCCCACAGGCCGTTACCCACATGGATGTCTTTGCCTGGTCTGAGCATGGGCTGAGCAGGAAGATGGTCCTCAGCACCAGGCCTAGAGGACATGGCTCAGGTGACCAGGCAGGACCTGTCCCCTCAGGCCAGCAGTTGTAGGCCCCTGATCTCCCTCAGGAGGAAGTACAGTGAATCGAGAGTAATGATTCCACCTGCCCTACAGCGAGGCTGTGGGCTTCTGACAGAGGGACCAGGGCCAGGGCTGCATCCCCTCCCTGAGAGAGAGAGGGAGGTGGGCCGTGGGCCATCCTTGAGGCTGCTGCCAGAGGGGTCTTTCTAAGACTGCTTCAACTGTGCGCTGCCCCGCGGAGAGCTGCCTAGGGCACCCACTGCTTTCACGACCCAGCCTGGAACCTGGTATGTACTGGACACTCCTTTGAGACAGGTCCCACCGTTTGTCTGTCTGCTGGCGGCTGTGTGTTTCTCTGAGGCTGGAAGCCAGGTTATGACAGAGACCGTCAGAGTGGCTCAAAGTGGACACATGTCCGTGGGGCTTCCCACTTCAGACAGGGAAGAAAGGCTGAGAACCAGCCAATGAATAACAGGGGGACCACAGTAGCCTTGTCTGGTCCAGCCCTGGGGGTCCAGCCCTCCCTCGGTTGGAAGGGACTCAGAGACCACAGTGACCACTGCCATGGTGTTCAGTATATGGTGACCATGAAGATGACTGGGAAACACCTTCTTCCGTGACCCATGAGCTGCCATGAAGTGGAGGCCAGGTCAGGGAGGGGTCGCAGACCCTGCTGATGGGAACAGGAGCACAGCCCTGCCTGGAGTCTGAAGCCCAGATTAGTGAGGCCACCCTGGCGGACGCCTGGAAGGGGAGCCAGCTCCAAGCCTGAAAGGCCTTTTGTTTTGTGCCCGTTTCTGGAGCGAGCTGTGATTCCATTTTAATTAAATAGGTTGCAGCAGTGGGGTGGGGGGTGGGGGGTGGGGGCGGGCACTCATCCCGCTGCCCAGTTCTGGCAGGCCAGGCGCCACAACGACAGAGTCCAAACCCCCACCCCAGCCAGCACGGGAGGAGGGGGACTTGCCCGGAGGCACCAGCAGCTGCACTTCGGGTCAGTAGCTGGTTCCCGTCCACTGTGGAAGGATTCACCCAGAAGGGTGGCAGCCTCCCTCTGGCATCGGGTGCACGGCACCTTGGGTTGGCTGCTCCAAGTGTGCATAGCTCTGGGAAGAGACAGTGGGGGGCTTGCTGGTCAGGCTCCTCCTGACTGCTGCCCCTGCCACCCTGTGGACAGTTCACAGCTCACTGCCCCGAGCCCCTCTGCACCACTTCCGATGCCTGCCACAGACTGGGTTCTGGGGTCCTCCTGTGTTTGCAAAGCCAACCCCAACCAGGTGCTGTTGCATCAGAGGGACTGGTTGAAGGGACTAGAACATGTCAGGGGACAGCTGTTATCCTTGGCTTTACTCTGCCCATTTCCCTGGAAGCACAGCAGGACCCCGGACCTGGACATTAATCCATTCTAGAAGAAGCGTTGAGAGTCCATGGAGTCCGAGTTCTGAGTCGGTTTTTCCCATAAGAAGTAACTGCAAACAGATTAATCCATTTTCCACTGCCAAGTTTTTATCCTAACCTTGCCTTTTTATACAAAACATTGCACAGAAACTTCAAAGTAAATAAGTTCCGAGTTAAATAATACAATTTAAATAAGAAACACAATATTTTAAAGGTTTTAAACAACTGCAGTACGGCTCCTACCTTGAGTTGGATGAAGATCTGGATCTGTGGACATGGATGTGGAGGGGAGGGGTGGAGAGAGAGCCATAGTTTGGAAGGGGAAGCCTCTCCCATAAAATCTATGGGTAGGTACTTTTCACAAGTTTTTCCCCTTCTTTGCCTTTTTCCACTAGGACCTGGCTGGGTTTCTCTTTAAAAAAACCTGTTGAATGTGGTCTGCTGTTGGCGTTTCCTTAACTGTTTTCTAAAAGGGTTTACTAAATTATCGTCAACAATATCGAAAACACAGTTAACCGGTTCCTTAACATGATGATTCTTTTCCAAAGATCCTTTCTTAGGACCCATAGTTTTTTGTTTGTTTGTTTGTTTGTTTTAGGCATCACTGCCCTTTGGTGGTGGGAGTAGGAGGCCCAACCTTTGTTCCTGTGAGCTGGAATTGAACCTCCAACCCAGTGGGCCGCAGTCCCACACACAACCACTATGCCACTGGGGCTCAGCCTGTAGGATCCATGTGTTTTTTTTTTTTTAATCTAAAAACAATACAAAGGCCACAAAAACTAGGAAAATTCAAGCAAAATGCTTGGGACACAGCTGCAAAGGGTTTAAACAACTCGTACTAACAACACCAACTAACACCGAGTGCAGGAAACACGAACTGCTTTTGTTTGCAAAGGTCACATGTGTTGGGGTGGATTCTGATGCTTTGTGTGAGGGACATTTCATGTCGAAGTCCGTCTGTGTGGCGTCGGGCTGCGGCCGAGGGCCTGGGAGCTACTGTGGATCCCCCAGCTTCCCTGCCCAGGTGTCTCTGGGACACGCAGACTTCCAACTTCTTGGTCAGCCATGGGGGTGGTGGGGGTGGTGGTGCTCATTCCTCTACTGCCCAGGAACCCTCCAGGGGAGCTGAGTCCACACAACTGAATCAGGAGACAGAGGGAAAGGCCAGCTTGTATTACTCACCCGTCTCCCCCTTGATTCTATACCAGTTCTTCCGAGAACCCCAGGGATGCTGCTGTGCCCTGTTCTCTGTCACCGTGACAGCCCTCGTTGTCCACGACTTATCCTTCTCCCCGCTCTGGGCGGGGGCTGCACAGTCTGTCTGTCTTGCTCACAGACCCACCCCCAGTGGACCCCCCTGGCCTCTGGGGAAGATGTGGAGGTTACATTTGCCCTTGGAGGTGAAGCCTGGACAAAGCCCCACCCCGGACATGACAGGACTGGACCAGAGAGAGCATCCCTGAAGGACTCTCTGATGTGAGATTGATCAGCAGAAGTTCCCTGCTTCACGGGATCACCTGCAGGCTACTGTTGGGGGCTGGGCAGACAGGGAGGGAAGCCCAGTGCTTGCCTTCAAGGGGCTCCCAGGAGAGGCAGACACAGACCACAGTCCAGGAACCAAGACTGGAATGGAGGGGTGGAGAGAGTCCAGGCAGGGAAGGAGGACTTCCTGGAGGAGCATGCTCACAGGGAGAGGCCAGCCTGGAAAGCCAATGATGAGACAGGGGTGGGGTGGGGGAGCTCAGGTCTGGGGGTGGGAGACACAGTGGAGGGTCGTGAGGACCTGTGTCCACTAGCACCTGGCCCGCTCAGCTTTGGATAGGGGCCTGGCATGGCTTTGCGTGCCAGTGCCCCAGGGCACCCTGCTTACCCAAGCGGAGGGGCCTGGAAGGAAGCAGGGCTATGGAAATGGACCGACAGGGGTCCGTGGAAGGCCAACCAGATGACTAAGAAGTCCTTTCACGGAGGCAGGGTCTGCCACCATGGCCCCTCAGTGGGTTCAGACCCCTGCTGCCTGCTAGTGGAGAGGCTGGCCATTTGAGTCCAGGCAGAAGTCACCTTGGAATCTTAAGGCCTCTGTGACCTGGGGCACCCGAAGGCAGCTGCTGGTGGGGGTGCCAGGCATGAAGCTGGTGCCCCATTCCAGCCCCTGGAGGCTCCCCAAGCCTGACACAGCTGGCTGGGCTGCAAGAGGAGGTCCTCAGTGTACAGGATGCCAGTGGAGGGAGGTCCTGTCTACCTGCCTGCAGCCGGCGGACTTGCCCAGGGCCATCGTGTAAGACTCTCTGAAGGTGGAATTGCCGAAGAGGCCACCGTCCTTCGGTGGAAGACGCCAGGGCCAGGCCAAACCTGAGCAAGGACACGCAGAACATGCAGTGTCAACACCGCTGAGCGTTGAGTGGGGTCGAACCCCGAGTCGGAGGCCCATCATAACGAGGACGTCAGCGTGACAGGGACACCCTCCTGGCCAGTCCCTGGGGCAGGCTGAGCCGTCAAGGATGAGCTGGGCATAATACTCATGGGCCCTTATGAGAGGAGGGACAGTGCAGAGAGAGCTCTTGGCTAGGAGCGGGCAGCTGAGACTCAGGCCTAGCTCTGCCCTGGGTGGCCCGCCTGGCTTTCCCCTGCCTTCCTCCTTTTCCTCCCTCACCATGGGGGCATCGCCTGTGCCCCCCCCCCACCCCCTGCCTCTCTATTCTGGAGTCACATGAACCGGAAGGTCCCCGAATCTTTGGGTCCGACCTTCTCCAGTGACTCTTGGTCCTTCTCAGTCGTTCAGCCCCCTCCATGTCCCCCCCACCCCCCCGCAGGGCCAGTAGCTGGCCAAGGGGTTCCTTAGCATGATGTGAGTGGTTATATGCTTGGCTGCTAATATGCAGGTCCACCCAGGATGTTCAGAGGAAAGACATGATTGTTGCATTCAGGAAAATCCGTCATTGGGACCCCTGTGGAACCTGAGGCCACCTCACATAACCTCGTCCCCAGAGACAGTGCTCCCCACCCTAGGTGGGCAAGTGAGTGAGCAGGGGCGGGGGTCCTGAGGTCTTGGGCAGCTGTTATGGAGCAGCGATTAGTCTCTGCTTGTCTGGAACAAGCTGGTGGGAGAAAGTGGGAATGAGGAGCCCAGGCCTCTTCCACGCCTCCGGCAAGAACCATGCGGTTCCTGGCTCTCACTGCCACTGGCCGAGAGAGGGGTCAGACAGGGCATCCGGCACCCTGGAAGGGGGAGGAGAAAGTGGGTGCAGACCCCAGGCTCCGTGGTCAGGCAGACTGCTCCAAACTGGCAGACTCTCTGTCACCCTGCAGTCGGGGACAGCGCTGACTCTGGCTGAAGTCCGGCCCCACAGGGACTGGTCTGTTAGGGGGACAAGAACACCAGGAAGCACCTATATTCCTCCACCTGAGGCTACAGGGAGGAGTGGGGATGGGGCTGCTGTCCCCAAACTGGGATGCCGTGTAGATGAAAACAGATGCCTGCCCTGAACCCACAAGAAGACAGTCTGGGAGAAAGTCCTCAAGAAAGGCTCAGGGAGCTCTTCTTTCACCCCGGTGGGCTCACTGGGTGCTATGAAAGTAATAGGAAGCTGGCCAGAGCTGGGCAGAGGTTGGCGAGGGGGCCGCGGGGGCATTCTGGAGAAGGTGCATACCCATAGATTGCCACTCCCACCCTCGAAAACCCAGGCAACAGGGCATCGCAGGGAAGCATGAGGAAAGTGACAAGGTGCTGGTCTGTGATGCCATCCCCTCCTGCAACCAGCCCCCCAGTGCCCCTCAGCCTGTGCCAGGGAGCCAGATAAGCATACTGATATCCTCCATTTACCCCCAACTCTTCCTGCTCTCCAGCACAGACCTCATTAATATGAGATTATTGGATTATCAGCTTTCTCTCCCCACACTCCCCCCAAGGTGACCCAGGCAGGGCCAACTTGGGGCCTGGGAGATGTGATCCCACACTGCCTTCTTCCCACCGTGTAGAGTGGAAATTAAGGGGTCAGAGGGAGGGCTGGAGGAGCCCCCAGACCCTCCCCACTGTGATCGCCAGGCTAGCAGGCTGTGGAGCATCCAGTCTCTTCTGCTTGGTCGTGGGGCGGGGTGGGGGCTGTCCTGGAAACCCACGCCCCCCTCAGGCTGCCTGCACCATCCCCAGACTCCAGCCACCGTGCTGGAAAGGCTACAAGATGGCTTCTGGTCCCAACTCTGGTCCAGAACGTGATCCGAGGAGGCTGGACGCCAGCCTGGGCACCTTTGATGGCTGCTTTAGGTCTCACTGAAGGCTCTGTGGACCCACCTCCCCCTCCATGCAGGACCCCAACAGTCCTATCCGACCAGGCAGCTCCAGTGCACTCATGCCGGTGCAGGTGTCTGCGGGGCTGGGGTGCAGGGTTGGCAGAGCCCGCCTGGACAGCCGTGGACGAGGCAGAACGGTCTGGTGGCCTACCTCCGCAAATCAGCCAGTGACCGCCCGAAGTGTCACAATGGTCTGATGTGTCTCAGGGACAGTGCAGGCACAGATGGCGGAGTATTCATGGTGCATGTGGTCGCCATGGGTCAGGGCTGACCCTGGGCAGCAGCAGCAATCGTTCTCTTGAGGAAGAAGGCCTTGTTTAGACCTGCTGTGTCTCTCAGAGTCCTGTGCACGTTGGTCCCCCGCCTGCCTGACAGCACAGAGACAGTAGACCTCTGAGCGTCTGATGTCCTCGTCTTGTTTCCGTGGCTAGCTTCTACAGACGACTGCTGATGGTGCAGCCCATCGAAGTTGCCTCGTGCAGTTTAGTTGTGAGCATGGAAAACAATGCCGCCAGGTGACACGGTGCGCAGATTCGCGTAGATGGAATGGCTGAGAGAGATGGTCGCGGGAAGGGTGAGGGTAAGCTGGGAAGCCTAAAGCTGCGGAAAAGCTTTTCAGTGGACTAAACGCCCCCACGTGCCCATGGGTGAAACTGAGGTCCAGGGAGGGAGAGTGGCCACCCCGGCACTCCGTCCCCGCCTTGCCTTCCTCCCCTTCCATTTCTAAGGACGCTGCACCCCCTTCAAGGATCCCTGGCTAGACGGTGGTTACGAGCTCAGCTGCTCAGGGTAAGGTCACATGTTTGAAGCCAAGTACCGCTTCCAGGGAGCAAGGTGAGGCCATCTGCTTCTGTAAGGATCATGGCCTTGGGAGCCTTTTGAGGCAGTTCAGCGCTGCCCTACAAGCCACCGTGAGCTGGAATCTCCTCTGTAGCCCCCGTTTCCAGTTGCTTCTCCTCTCTCCAGTCCATGCCCTCTTCCCAAGCCTGCCCCTTAGAGCTGCAGCTCAGACTGTCCCTGCTCTGCCCCGGGAATGGCACCTTGGGCAAGGGAGGGGCTTGGAACCCAGAGCTTGCTGCCAACCCTGGACTCCAGTCCTGACCGGGTCCTCCCAGGTGAGGTTGAGTCGGACCTGGCTAAGCCCGTTCCTGCAGGAGGCGCAGGAGCCACCCCCTCCTCTCCCCTCCCGGGCCTCCCACCCCCACCCCGGCAGGATCTCGCAGATGCTCTTGAGCACAATTGCTGCCTGGCGGTGGATGTCCTTGGTAAGTTCAGTGACACCCTTGACAGCCACGAGGAGTCTTAAAACAGCTTTAAAAATAGATAGAGAGTCGTTTATAATGTGTACACTCATTGTTGGAATGCAAATGATGCTGTTAAGAGCCCGCTCTCCTAAGGGCGCTTGTGAAGCCATCAATCTGCTGAGCAAACCCAAGGCTTCTCCCCAGAGCAGGGGAGAGTCCAGAGCTCGGCATGGGCTCCTCTGAGGGCGGACTCGTGAGAAGCTGACCAGGGGCCTCGACAACCCTGTGCTCTGTCCTCTCCCCTCCCCCAGCTGTCTAGATGTGGGGCAGGGACTGGGGAGAGGTGACCGAGCCGAGGTCACGGGTCTTTAAGTAACAGCCCACGTTCTTCCATCCAAACCTGGCCCTTTCTAGAAACAGACTCTCCACTAAAGAAAAAGAAAAGAAGAAAGCAATCTCTCAACTTGTCGACCACAGAGAAACCACAAAGAGAACATGCCTTTGAAGCCCTGGCGAGAAGGCAGATCCGGGCGTGGGGGACTTCCATGTCCCCCGTCCTCCCCGTCCTGCTGCAGGCTTCACAGGTCACATCTCTTTATCTGGTGTTTCATGGATATCTATACGTGGCATGGCCCCAGCCAAGCTCATCGTCCTTGCTCCCACCAGCCCCCATGGCGACTCTTAGCTCCTCTCTCCTCTCACCCCGTCAGCACCCTGGGGCCAGAGTCTCCCAGCGGAACCCTGCTGAGCTCCCTGAGCCACCGCCTGCCTCCAGGGCCCCCATGCAGGCCCACCTCCACCCCGTAGATAGGGTGATGGTCGCCACACACCTAAGGCTCCACCCCTCTGCCCTAATCTCGCAGTCTTCCCACACCTTCGAGACCAAGCCCTGCGCAGGACTGAACTGTGCCCATCCCCAATCTATCGAAATGGGTCCTCTGTGCCAATCCAGGAACACATTTGGGAATGGGGGTGCTCTCTGGCTATGCTGATGGAGCCCTGGGGGGCACAGTGGTTACAAGTCTGGCTACTAGCTGCCAGATCAAGGTCAGAGAGCTTAAAACCACCACCAGTCACTCCAGGAAGCAAGAGAGACAGGCTTTCTACTCCCATAGAGAGTGACTGTCTCAGAAGCCCACGGGTCTCTGTGAGCAGCACCGACTCCATGGTGGTGAGGGGTTGCTTTTGCTGTGTTAGTCACGTCATGTCGGAACAGAGTGGGCTCTACACAGAGTGGATATTTCCTATCTGCTTGCTTTGTTCTCCTTTGATCTCTGGCGAGATTCAATGTCATGTGAGCCATGCCCCAAGAAGATGCCCCGGTCATCGGGAAAGAGCTGTGACCCGAGCCAGGGGGTCACCCCTACCGCTAGCCCCCAGATGCAGATCAGGCATGATCACATCCACCTGATGCCATTGCTTCACTGCCTGCCCCCGGAGCACAGGGGCTCAGCCAAGCGGACACGTGCTGGGGCAGACACAGCTCAGGCCCGCCAAGGACTGTGAGTGGCCAGCAGAAGCTGAACTGGATCGGGAAGCATCTCCCCCTGACCACGTCTGCCCCTGAATGCTGAGAAAATACATTTCTGTCCCCTGAAGGCCACCCAACAGAGGTCTTCCTGCGTGGCAGGAATAACGATGACACTGCATGACACTGGGTAACAATAGCAAACCCTGTCCTCTAACTTCACGGTGGAAGGAGCGTGGATTGAGCGCCATCTGTATACCAGATGCTGGTGTCCCGTGATGTCCGTTCTGCGGGCACCCACCCCACTGTCAGGCTCCAACCCAGAGGCTGGCCTCTCCGTAGACTTGATTTAGCTTCCCATGGATCGATGCAGTGTTTCAAACTCAGGAGGTCCCCAATGAAGATCTAGGCTTCTGGCTTCCCTTGAAAAACCCAGCCGGCTGGGAGGCCCTGGGCTCTCCTTCATCTCCAGTGCTGTCACCGCCCTGCAGCTGGCCCCGTTCCCACCGCCCCACACTGCCTGCCCACTGCCATCACAGGGCTCTGAGCGCTGTGGAGACCGGGGTTTGTACCTCGGGCTCTCAGAGCCATGGTGGTACTGTGGTCACACACAGGCTGCGCCCAGTGGACCCTGACCTGGGGACCCCCATGGAGCTGGCCACGCCCAGGTCTCCAATGCCGGGCCCTCGCACCTTAATGAACCCTTTTCTGCTAACCCCTGTCTCCTCTCAGGCTGAGCAATCCCTAACTCCCGGGAAGGGACATAGGCGGGTCAAGTTCATGCTCAGCTGGTCAGCAACCCTCATGGCCCCACCCTGGCCAGGGTCACCTGGCACCAGCCAGAAAACAAAGCCAGTCTGAACGTCTGACTTCAAGTCTGGCCGTCCGCACACTCACTCCGGGGGAGTCTGCTGTGTGCGGCTCTTGTGCCCACGTCTCACGTTGGCGGCCACACAGCGAGGACCCCGCAGGGCGGGGCCGACTGCTGCCCGCACGCTCAGTGGGCCCCTGTGGAGACGGCTTGACAGATACCATTACAGAACTTCCTTGCAAGACGTTGAACCACCTTACAGGAAGCAAACGCAAGGACATCAAAGAGCCGACTGGACGGCCGATATAAACCTGGTGGAGACACCGACTTTTCAGAGAGTGGGGAGTCAAGGAGACAGACATCAACTCCTGCTCTCTCCAACTCCCCCGGGAGAGTCTGCCATGGAGGCCATGCTGATTGGGCCTGTGATGCTGACATATGATGCCGTGGGCTGCCCCCATACCTGACGTGTGTTTGAAATGATCTTAGAGCTTGAGTTTAAATTAGGGCTGTTAGATTGCCTGATGTGTGTTTGCAGTGAAGGCGCTGAGCAGGAGTGGGGGCTTGTGGGCACTGACCTGACCTCCATGTGCTCCTTCACCAGGTAACCCGCCAGCCAGTCACGTCCAGATTCCCGCTCATATTCCATCCTCCCCTGGACAACTCTCCACACCTTCCTCTGGCTGAGTGTCCCCCTGCCCATCCATTTAAAAGTCAGCTACTGCAGCTGACCGTCCACCTTGCCCTCTCACAAAGGCGCAGAGAAGAGCCGCGCTGTCCGGATTTCTACCTCCTCACCCCTGGGCTTTGGTCTGAGGTCTCTGCCTCCAGGTGCGGCTCTCTCACCTGGCTTCCGTCTCCATCACCAAGACAGGCCACAGGAGCATTCTAAGTGGCAGCACAACCCCATCGTCATCCCTCCTCCTGCGGGTGGCACAGCAGACTGCCCTTGCTGTGGCCCCACAATCCTCTCCATCCCCCGGATGGGCGGTGTCTGCTGCTATTGTGTGTCTGTCCAAACCACTTCCCACCTGTCTTTTGCTCACTGGAGAACTCCTACTCATCCCTCATGATCCAACTCAATTGACCTCTCCCCTGAAAAGCCTCTGTAGCACACAGAAGTCCAGCTGGTCCTTCCTCCCCGGGGACCCTGTCCCAGGACTCGTGACCCAGCACCACAGGCCCTTCAGCCACCAGCCCTGGGAATGCCCGGGGCACTGCTAGACAGAGACCCAAGGCTACCCTCCTTGACCCCCACCATGACCCCATTAGGGTGCCTTGCTGGGAACTGGCATGTAAAGAACCCTTCATAACATCTGACAGAGAATCGGAGAGGAAGCGAGGTCCTTCGGGGAAGTCCTGTCCCAGCCCCACCATGGGCTTTCACTGGCAACAGCCTTCTTCCCAGAACCCCAGCACCACATTGGCGTGGCCACCTCTGGCTGCCAGTCACCGTACCGAATTGCGGGCCATGGACCAGACCTCGAGCCATTTCCTTCTATGGTCTCGCCACTTCCCGCAGTCCAGACAGCCCCAGCCTCTCTGTTCTGTTTCCACAAGTCCCAGGCAGGTGGCTCCTTCCTGGCCTCGGTGGGCCTATGGTAACTGCAGCTCCTCACTTGCCCCTGAGAGGGTGTCCAGTCAGCTCCCACCAGAATGATGGGCTCTCCCAGGCCAGGGCTCTAGGACATGGGGCTGAAAGGGCCCATGGGGTGTGAGGCTACCCAAGGCTCGCCTCAGACTGCAGCAGGGGAGGCAGCTGCTTCAGAAGCCTCAGCTGCTCTCTCTCGGGACCCCAGCTCTGGGGGTGAGAGGTGCTCCCTGCATTGACCAGTCTTGCTACTTCCCACCTACAAGCTGCCCAGCATGCCTAGCTGAGCCGGGAGCTTTCCTAGCCTGTGTGAGAAGACATGGGGGGCACAAGAAAGGTGTCCCAGGAAGACCACTGCTCAGGTGCAGACATGTTCCTGAGGGGCTGGGCCGGTCCATGGACCCTCATGGCTGAGGAGGGCCAGGCCAGGGGCTCGAGCTGGTTGATCCAACGCTTGCACGGGAGTGCGCGTGACACCCAAAGAGTGCAGCAGGTGCCCTAACAATAGCACCTATCTCCTTAGAGGCCTTCTGTCCCACTCCTCTCCCACCCCCAGCGGGCAGCCACTCTGTAACCACCCAAGGGGCCTTCACAGCCTTCCAGTGGTTTCCTGCTATCTTAGGACAAGACCCCACTCACCGATGACAGTGGCCTTATGAGGGCATCCTCCTGACACACCCTTGGGCCGCTCCTTCCACCAGTCTCCCCCCTCTCTGCCTGCCATCCAGAGACACGAAGCACCCACATGTCTGGTGCTTCTGCACAGGTCCTATATACCCTTTACCAAGGATAGGTCCCCTACACCCCATGCTAGCCCATCGCCCAATCTCCACATTCTCAGACATCCTTCCATGCCAGCCTCCTCCAGGAATCCCACCTTGCTTTTACGCCACCTGTGTTGCCTTCTGCCTCCTAGACCCCACAGCACACGGGGTTCACAGAGGAGCTCCGGCCTCTCCTGAGGATCTGTCCACCTGCCAGTCCTACTCTGCTCCCACCTTTCACACAGGACACACACACTTCCCAGCTCGGTGCTTTCAAACTGCAGCTTCCCCACAGCCAGGGGGTGTGGTTGGGGGGGGGGCTCTCCTCCGCCGGCCTTCCCCCACCTACACCGTGTACAGTCAACCACCGCTTTCCCCTTAGTTTGCTGACCCTGCTCACTCATGAGCTCTCTGGTGGCCAATAGATCCGTACGGACACTGACATGTGGAAGAGACCATGGCAAGGGGTCGAGAAAAGGCCTTTAGGTCAATGGGCTTCCTGAGCTGGGCTTTGAAGGATGTTTGAGAGTTTGGCACCGGCTCAGAGAATGATAGAGTGTTCGAATAGCCCCCAGAGTCCCAGTGTCCCAGTGTCCCGAGCTTCCACCCCAGCAGAGGCCCAGCTAACAGCAGCTTTTCCTCCGAGTTCCCTCTGAGCTTCTGCTCTCAGTCTTTTGTTCAGGACCTGCAATGACACCCCCCTCCCTCCCAAGTCTCAGACCCAGAGCCCCGGCCTCCCTGTGGCTCCCTGCCTTCCCCGTCCGTGCCTCTCAGCCACCGTCACCGACGTCTTCTCTTCACCATGGACTTTCCAAGTATGAGCACCTCTAAAGTGGACGCTGGGGAGGGGGTGGAAACTGACTTTCAACTTGACTTTGAACATTTTTAAGCTCATTTTATTGTGTCAAAACAACTCACAGTTCCTCTCCTTGGTCGACGTGGTTGAGCATGCCCCAGTCCAGAACATTTTAGCAGCCAGATGATTTTTCTCTAGCCTGTGGGTGCCCAGGCTTGGTTGGAAATGACTGGATGTGAGCTTCTGGTTCTTGCTGTAGAGCTTTAGTGCCACCCGGAAGGACTGCTGGGTGTGAGGTGCCTGGGGCACACCTTCCTAAGGCCCCTTAAAGTCAGGGACAGTGTCTTCCCCACTGGACACCTTCTCTCTGCTCCTACCTAGCACCGAGCTTGGGGCCCTGTGGAACACACGGCCCCTGAGAAGGCTGCCCCACAGCTTCACGCCAGCTGAAGGACCTTGGTCAACTAAGTGTCTTTCTCCAAGCCCCACGTCCTCACCCACAGGGAGGCTGAGCACGCCAACTTGTCCTCAGGAGGAGTTGTGGTACCAGGTCCCACCTCACTCTCAGCCTGGTGCCCGCCATTGGGCAGGAGTTGGCAAACACCAGTTTCCAAGCAAAGGAGCCCTTGCTGAGTACTGGTTGCCGCAACTCAGGTACGGCCCCTCTGGGGAGGGGGGATGGTGGACGGTGTGACGGGGGACGGTATCATCGCAAGACACTGTCGGGAAGTCACACACCACACACACACTTCAGTTCAGAAAGTACAGCCCCTTCATTTCCTTCTGGGACCCCCTTGTCAGAAGCTGGGGGCCCCAGACACAGGCTGATCACAGAGCCTGTGGACGTGGCTCTTTCTGCCCGTCTCTCCTCTGTAGCAGGGAGCCTCCTCTGGGCTCTCTCG